>PVJH01003721.1:0-54000 GCA_004026705.1 Nesogale talazaci | reverse complement strand
ACCATCACAATGCCTTTGTACGCTTTCAAACCCCGTAAATGGTGTGGTACTTTGTTTGTGAAGAGTTTACAAAGATTTGTGCTTCCCCCAAACACGGCTCTTATCCTTGTGGAAAGGGAGCCCTGGCAGTACTGTGAGTTAACAACTGCATTATTAAGGGGTCAGTGTTCGAACCCACCCACTGGCCCTCAGGAGAAAGATGAGGCTGCTCCCACAGAGAGTGACAGTCTCAGAAACCCTGTATTGGATTGCTAGAAGTTAGAACTGACTCTATGGCAGTGGGATCCTACTTGTGGAAAGGTGTCCGGAGAGTGCCAGGGTTAATTGTCTAGAATACTAATTGAAAAGTTGACTATTGGAACTCACCAGGAGCCCCCATGGGAGGAAGATGAGGCACCCTGCCTCCATAAAGAGTTGCAGCTTTGAGCACGCTCTGGAGCAGTTCCAGAGTGTATTATGGGCTCACCGTGAAATGGAATCCACTGGAGGGCAGTGGATTTGATCTTATACTTGTGGCTATAATTCCATTTGCCTATAGTTTTTATTTTTTATATTGATGTGAACATATCAGTTGAGTGTGTCTTATGCTTTGAGATACAAAAGAAGCAGATTAGGCTCTAAAAGGGAATAGTGGAGTAAAATAGATGCCACCACATAAGAAGGAGCCAGGGAACAGAAGCTGGGGAGAGAGGCAAAGACCATCTCTCAGATCCTACAGAGACAGCAAGCCTTCTCCTACAATCAGTGCCCCGAATTTTTATTTCTAGCTTCCAAATCTGTGAGGAAATAAATTTCTGTTTATTGAAGCCACCTACTTGTGCCATTTCTGTGACAGCAACCTTAGAGAATGAAGACATTGACTTATGGACTCATGCTGTAGCTTTCCCACACATGGAAAAGTAACAGAGCACAAAATACTTTTTGTTTCCAAATATTGGATAACTGTATTATATCTAATGCATAAAGCTATAAGCTAAGTCTTTCTCAATGCAGAACACATTAAGACCTAAAGGTGCTTTTGGACTTGAAAACCTAAGTACAGAGTAAATTTTCCAATTAGATGCAAATGTTTATATACACAGAAGACAAAGAATAATATTTTAGCCAAAGTATTAATTTCCTGAGGGTGGAGGATTGCCTTGTTACAATGAATTTGGGTGTTCATTCTGTCTTGTCCTACTAACAAATGTTTGCAATACTGCACTCCTTTCTCTTTGCAATGTAATTTTACATGGATTAGTTCAGTCAAGCATCTCCACTCAGTGAAGTCAGATTGTCCATTGGGTCTGTTTGATTTATCTGTTTCTCTTATACAACTAGCTCAGTGCCTTGTACATAGTAAGCACTCAATAAATACTTGTTCAAAGAATGAAGGGTTCATCCTTTTATTCATGAGGAAATAGAAACCCCCAAGATAAAGACATCAAATGCCCACAGGAAGTTGTAGCGGATCTGGAAATAGAATCCAGGTCTGGGAGCCAAATTTTGATTCAGGGCATTTTAGAATCTGCAGGATAATATGTGATACTGAGTATCTTCCCTAATTAGTGATTATACAAGTCAACCGTCCAACATTTCCCCTTTTTCAAAGACCAATTTATCAAAAGAGCTAAAAACAAACAACAGAAAAGCACATTGCCATTGAGTCCATTTCTACTCATGGCTACCCATATGTCCAAGAATAGAATTGCACATGGGATTTTCTTGGCAGTAATCGTTATGGAAGCAGATTGGCAGATCTTTCTTTCTTGGTCCCACTGGGTGGATTCAAATGGTCACCTTTCGAGTGAGAAGCAGAACAGAAAGCATTTGCATGAAGCGGGAATCCTGTCAGAGTGATCAGAAGCTCAAACTCACACCATCCAGTCAATGCTAACTCATCGCGACCCTAGAGAGAGAGTAGAACTACCTCTCTTAGCTTCAGCGACTGCCCCCCTTTTTGAGAGCAGAAAGCCTTGTCTTTCTCCCATGGAGCTTCTAGGGTTTTGAAACTGCTCACCTTGTAGTTACACAGTCCAAGGCATAACCCGCTAGGTCACCAGGGTTCCTTTTCAGAGCAGTAAGAGGCTATATTCCCTTAACCTTAAATGCTGACAGAAAATCTGGAATATGCCACCTTCTCCATGAGAAAGAACTACTATCTCTCACACTCTCTGTTTTAAGAACGATCAATTTTTATTTTGTATTTAGGTCTAACTTGCATTTAGTAAAATAAAAACCTCGCATTTTGATGACTTTTTAAATAGATGTGCCTAGTTATTTGCCCTTGTATCAGGATATAGAACATTTCTAATAATCCCCAAATTGTTTCCATGCTCCATCTCAGTCAATACCTATATAAAGAGATTATTTGCCTATTTTGAGTTTTCATATAAATTAAACCATACTGTATTATATTACAACTGACTTTTTCACCCAATATTTTGTCTGTAGCACTCTTCAGTGGTAGTGTATATAGCCATAGTCAGATATTTTTCAGTGCTTTACAATATTCCATTTTATGAAACACCATAAAGTATTTATTCATTCTATTGTTGATGGACATTTAGCTTGTTTCCAGTTTGGAATTATAATAAATAAAGACGCTATAAATATTCTTTATCAGGTCTTTTGAAATAAATAAAAAAGCATTTCTATTGCATACATATTTGGAAGAATTGGATGGTCCACAGAATTACCATATGTTGCGCTTTGTTAAACATACTACTTTATAGAAACTGCTGAGGGTGTTCCTCTCCTGAAAAGTCTGACGAGAAGCAGGGCTTTGTTCCTAAATGGCTTCTTATTTAAAAAAAAAACAACATAAAGTCAATTGGATGAGACCTTAAAGAGTCAATGAGCTGGCATCCCATGGCACATCCGGGCCCTTCCCTGACTCAATTCAGAGCTGTCTTGAGCTGCGTCACCTTCAGTAAGCAGCATTAACTCTTTCCAGAGGACTTGGATAGCCCCGCCTACTTGTGGCTTACACCCAGTCTTCTCTTTAAGTTTTTTATGCCTTGAGGAGAACCATATGTATTCACCAGGCTTATGTCTCACTCCCCCAGGTTTTCTTTTGGCACTGAATAGCAGATCAGATTTGGCTCAGATGAGACCTTAATATGCTTCCGATTGAAGATGGACTAAGTCTGACTATAATTTCCATCCATATTGATGATGCTGATGGTGATGATGATGATGATCAAACTAAGCTGAAGCATTGCACAAGGACAAGTTCAAAAAGTCGTAGGGTCCAGTCAACTGTTGATCATCTCACTCTTGACACCACATGTCATGGACCCTCAAGTCATCAGAGAATCAGGACAATCATCCAAACCAAAATTTGTCCAATGACAAACTCCAAAATTATTGCTAAACCTCTGTTTAGAGAACACTAAGGAAGAGAACTTAGCTCACCATAAAGCCACCCATCCCATGTTTGCACTGAAACATTTACTAGACAATTCATTCCTTTTAACTTGAAGCTGCTTTCTTTCAAGTTACACAGAGTGGTCTTTCTTTTTTCCTTTGGGAAATCTGGATATTAATCTATTTATTTTATTCAGTCATTCTGCAAATATTGTAGAAGCTCTTTCAACACTGGAGAAAGAGCTCCTCTTGTCATAGATGAATTTAAGAGGAATAGAAGAAGCAGCTAGAGACTTAGGATGAGGCCAACATGCTTTCATATTGTAGATACAATAATTGGCAATTTTTCACTAGCAACTTTTGCTATTGAAAAATTTTCATGACGGTACTGATCATCAAAAGAGGAATGTGCATGGTGACATCTCTATCCTCCTAACTCCTTGCACTCTGGCTGTTGCCTCCAACAGTATTTGGTCTCCCTTTGAAGCCTCTGTACTAATCTGATTGACCATCTTGTAGCTTGTGATATAGACCAAGCACTGGTCATATTTGCAAGCTAATCTAAGAGAGGTAAAAAACTGGTTTTCTTAAATGAAATACCTAGTTTTAATAACTACCTTAAAGAAAAGAATTAAGAATTAGATATGCTCTTATAGATCTGGTAGCGTGCAAAACACAAAAATTCTTAATAATAATCTGCTCTTCCATAATCCTCCCACTGCTGCTCTTGAAATCATGTACATTCAGTCATGCAGACAAACCGCAATATGACACCATGAGAAGATCAATAAGTTTGCCTTTTCTTTCGAACCTCAGTTCCTAGCAGTGAGACCTTGAAAAAGGTACATATCTTCTCTGAACCCCTAAATATTGAATATATTGAATAAGATGTGTCTTAGTCCCGGATTTACCTTAAAAACCAAAACCACGACACTGGCTTCCCAAGCCCCCACCCTCAAAGTTGTGCAAAGGACACAACAACCTCTGTGTAGCTTCCACCTCCAAAGTCAGTTCCATCACAGGTAACTTTCTCACCAGATTATCCATGTTAAGTAGCCCCATCCACCCTTAGCAGTTTTTCCAAACACTTATTATTCTGAGGTAGGTGTGAGGGGGGTGTTACATTTCAGATCATCATGTCTATATTCAACCATTTACCCAATATGTCCAACCTCTCAGGCGTACACCGTGTCCCACTCCTTTTTTTCCTTCTCTCTTCTTTAGAGTTAAAAGAGGAAAAAATTCTAGTTTTATTGGCATATACTTCACATGCCCTGCAATTTAACTGTTCCGCCATCTTAGAAGACCTGTGTATTCATCACTGGGATCCATTTCAGAACATTTTCTTCCCATAGTCTTTGCTGCTAGCTCCCCACACTTAGCAGTTTTTGATACACTGCATAGAATGCAACATTTTGTCTTGTAAGACTATCTATGACATGGAGACTTCTGAAACTCTCAGAGAAAGCCATGGAAATTCAGTAACATTTAGCACTTATCAATCTAATGCGTCCTATGGGAGGAGAGATTGTTCAGTACATTCAGGCCTGATAATACAAGTCCAGGTTGAGTAGGATGGGGCTGGAATGTGAGTGCAGCTTCAGGCCATGTTAGGGTACAGGAACTTGCCTTCTACTGTGGTCTCTCTGGGTGGAGCTGGACCTGATTTCTGGCATGCCACTGGAAATATGTGACCCAGGCAATAGGGGCCAGGCCTTGGAGAATTGTGAGAAGACCAGCCCCTACTAAAAAGACTCCAGATGAATGAAACCACCTTGATGATAAGCTCCATAGGTTGCCATGAATGCCAGCCAAGTCATCACCCATTTATTCAATTTTTATAAAAAGCACATGCACACTTTTATTGAGAGTCCTTCGCTTCGGTTGTTACCAAGGTATTGGAAAATAAATCAGACTGCCTCAGGAGCCTGAAGTTTACATTTCTGCCCTGGGTTCCTCAGGGAACTGTCTTTTCAAAAGCTGTGTCCTCATCCCTCCCAGCAGGGCTCACCCTAATGGGTCGAATTGTTGCAGCCCCTTAGAGAAAAGAAATCCAGTTTCTCCTCACTATAATTCTGGGTTTTTTTAAATCAGTTTTCTCCTAGAACTGGAGAGAGACATGGGGCAATCCTGAGCTCTGCTGAAACCCCAGCGCTTCTCTCCCCACAATCTTACCGGTCCACCTCCTTCCAGATAAGGTACAGGGTGGGGGCAATTCATCGGTGAGGTACCATATACACCTTTGTTAGAATGGCATCAAGCCATGTACCTTCAGAATTTAGAACAAACAAGACGCACGCAGCGAGGAACTGAATGGGAGAGGGAGGAGAGGCGAATCTAAGTGATCTAGGGCAGCATCCTAACACGCAGCGGCACAGAAGCAGAACCCTGTTGCAGACTACACGATCTCACTGATTTGAGACGGAGGTTAAGCAAGCCTGACAAAGTGGTTCATCAAATCAGAGGAATATCCCACATCTATTGGATCTCATTAATTCCCAGGCAGGCTTATTGTCAATCCCAATCAATTCAGCCTACCACATGGCACTCTCGCATCTTCACATTTCCCTCCGCCATCCATGTCTCGGTGGCCTGACTTCACTCCCCTAAATAATTTCACTGCTCCTGCCACACCAGCTACTGACACCGTCTGCTGGGAATCCTACAAGTCCAGTAGGTGGTGAGCTAGACAGGAACTGGCCACTCTCATTTACCAAAGGCCTTTCTATTTTTAATTTTTGGAAAATATTCCAGGCTGAAGTTTCCTTTCTCTCCTTCCCACCCTTTGTGGTATTTTTAGACCGTGCAGGCTCTTCAGAACAAGTGTGTGGCTTGCTGGGCACTGCAAATAGATTTTCCCTGTACCTGCCAGTCACGGTGTACTACAGGCATGTGTCATGTGGAGAGCTGGTCCTTTTACTCCAGGCATTCGATGGAGAGGCTTTGGCTCTGCTTCTGTGTGCTGCTAATCTGTCTAGAAATCAAAGGCACACCAGACTCAAAGGGGAGGCCCTGGCCCCACAGCTGCCTGCCAGGGTTCTTATGAAGGCTGATGTGTCCTGGCCCAAGAGCTCACTGGCAGCAGTTGGGAAAAGCCAGACATCAAGGATCTGAGCAGGGAAAGGTGATTTGGGTGAGAGGAGGGTGGGAAGGGGCACAGGGATCAGGACGTTAAAGATGAAAGCCCCCTGGGGTGCCGCAGTCACCACTGCTTCAGACAAGGACAGATGCTGGAATTATCAGAGGTTCCGTGCTGGGGAGACCAAAGTTCCACCCGGCCCAGGGGCGAGTCTGGCAGGGGTAACTCAGGAGCTTCTATGGAAAGAGAGAGGGGTGGAGCAAGTTTGTGAGTTGTCCTCTTTTCTATCAGCCATCCATGCCTCCTACAGGTCCAGAGAGAAACTTGCTCAACCCTCCTCAGAAACCACTGGAAACAAGTACATTGTAGAATCTATTAGGGCAGTGTTCTTGTGAACTCAGGAGAAATGCACATTATCAGACTGCTCTGACACCTGCTGAGTCAGAAACCCAAAGGAGAAGGCCCAGAAATCTGCATTTCGACAAGTCCTGAAAAATGATTTTGATGAAATCTCAAGCTTAACCAACCATTGTATTGGGGGGAAGAGGGGAGGAGTTTGTGTGTGTGTGTGTCATTGTTGTTTCTTTGCAAGTGTTTAAAGAAATAGGATAAGATGCATTGCGATTCACAGTTCCTTCTCATGTAAGCATCATTGAAAAAAGTGAAAATGAATGTCATCAATATCTTTTTGTAACAAGCAAAATGCCAGACAAGCAGGAAAATGAAAGAAGAATATTATTTTCAGATCAATGTGATGGTGTTAACACAGACCTGTTTGGGTTTTCCTTGGTGGAGAGGAGTGAATTTTGGGTTGGTAAGCTGTCCCGATGATAAAGAGAGTGCATGTATGTCTGCAGTGGTAGAGTACCCTCTTCGTGCTTGAAAAGCCCTATCCTTCCGTGCTAGTGATTACTATTACTTATGAAAGAGAAATCTGCAAAAACAATTTTATAAATGGAAATTTCCGACTGTTCAATAAAATAGGATGAGGTAAAAGGATTCCCTCCTTATTCTCAGCTCAAGGCCTGCCGTCCTGTTTCCTAAACAAATTGAAGGCATCAGAGTTGAAACCTACTCAAGCCTTCCGCCAAATATCCCTTGGTGAAAGATGTACCCACAGTCTTCTCCAATGCCTACCTGCAGTCCTTTGTGTTAACTCCTGACCGGGCAATACGATTTATTTCTAGACAGCCTGAGCTGCTGCCCACCTTTAATGATCTCTTTTGCCCGCCCATGTCTCTGCTCCACTTCACAGTTAACGTAATTGCAACGATTTCTAAATTATCTGTCTGCACTCTCTCTTTTCATCTTTCCAGATCCCTTTGCAATCAGGCATCTAGCCTCACTTCACTGAATTTGCCCTTACATTCATGTTGTCCAACTGAAGTAATCCATGCCCCCATCTCCTCTGCCTGGTCTCTCAACAACATCTGACAGAGTTCTAAACTCATTGGCCACTCCTTCATCCCATCCCACAGTAGTATCCACTGGCTGTGGGGTGTGGTGGGATATGCAGAATACAACCCCTTTTCACCACTTCCCCTGCTGCCACCCACGGCCCAAGCCCTTATCATCTCTCACCTAGACTGCTGCAATAGTGCCCACTTGTTTCCCTCTGGGAAACCTCTTATAAAGGTGTCCGACCTCATATACAATAGGATGCAAAGTCCATACCACAGCCTACAAACCCCTGTATGAACTCAACCTGTCTTCCTGTGGAACTTTCTCACCTACCACTTTCCCCAGGACAATTTAGCTCCAGCTTCCTTGGCCTCCTTTATGGCCCTTAAACCAGCCACGCCACTCCCAACTCAAGAACTTTGGACTTTCTGGGTTTATTATTTTTAATCTGGAATGCCCTTCTCTGGAATTGTGGACTGAATTGTGTGTCCCAAATATGTGTGGGAATTCTCATGTCTATGCCTCTGCAGGTAATCCTTTTAGAAATAGTTTATTTGTTGCTGAGCCCCCATGGTATAAGTGGTTGAATGCGGGGCTGTGGCCCACGGGCTTGGCGGTTCAAATCCAACGGCAGCTCTCAGGAGCAGCACTGGGTAGCGCCCACTACGACCAGAGGCAGTGATGCCCCCCCAGAAAAACAAAAAACAGGAACAGTTTATTTGTTATGTTAATGAGGCCAGAATCTGTATAGGTGGCGCATGTCTTAAACCTGATCACTGCTGAGTTATTAAAAGAGTAAATTAAACTCAGAAGAGATTACAAAGTGGGGGAAATAGATGTGTCACATGAGGACCACCAAACAACCAAGCAAAGTTGGGACAAAAGAAGATGAAAGAGACCAGGTTCTTCCTAAAGAGCCTGCAGAGAGAAGAGACCCTGCGTCAAGAACTGGAACCCTGAATTCTAGCTTTTTTATTCTCCCGAAAGAAGGAGCCCTGGCGGATTGGTGGTTCCATGTTGCTCTGCTAACTGTAATGTCAGCAGTTTGAAACTACCAATCAGGCAATGAGGAAAAAACCTGAGGCTTCCTACACTTGTAAGGAGTTAGACTGGGCATGCCACAGGGGCAGTTGTACCCTAGTGGCATCACCTTGATGGAAATGAGTGAGTCACTTGGACTGTGAGAAAATAAACTTGTGTTCTTTGAAGTCAACCACTTTAGGTATTTTTGTTATAAAAGCAGGAGGAAACCAAGACTTTTTTTTCAAACCTCATTCGGGTCTCACTCAAATGTAACCTGACCAGAGAGACCTTCCCGAACAACCCATCAAAAGCCATCCTATTCCCATTCTGCTAAGCATTTGTCCTGTTACCCTGCATTATTATTGTTCTTTTCATAGTACTTAACCTCACATAACATATATTTATTTATTTATTATTGTCTCTCTCCTAGAGACTAGAAGTTCTATGTTCAAGGCAATTTCCAAACTCTTCAAACAGGTTCTGGTGCATAGTAGGATTCCCCTAACTTTGTGCAGATTAATAAATGAACAAAGCTTCTTAAATTCTGTCTATTAAAGAAGAAGTAGGAGAACATGAAAGTGGGGTCTTTTCTGCCACACATACTTGCAATTTACTAGGAATCTACTTGATCCCTAGAAAAGTCTACATATTACCTCTTGGCCAATGGTAGCTGTAGTGATTTAAAATAAACATTGTCTCTAATGAAAATTCCAAGTGGGGATGGCTAAAGTATCACCGAGGTTCTATCTCAAGGAGATCCTGATTTGGGAGGTCAGAGATGGGTTTCTGAAACAGAGGCTCTTGAGGGTGTAGTGTTTTAGGAGAATGCTATTTGAAAACATGAACTTGTGCCAAGTCTGAGTTTCTGCTTCTTAATTTGCAAAATGTATATTGTAGTCTCTGTTTGGATAACAAACTAGTTCCTATCCATAAAGTTCATATAATTTTCAGCATGCAATAAATGCAAACTATTATTATCTATACTTTATAAGCTTTTTGGATGATTCCCAGGTTTGAGAACTGCTGGTGTAAACTGCTGTCATTATCATTATTAGCTACAATTGGGTTGACCCATGACTTATAATGTACAACAAAATGATTCCTGGTCTTCCACCAGATCTATAATCAGCTGTGGATTTGACCATGGTGATCTGTAGGTTTTCTCTAGTTGATTTTCAGAAATACATTCACTAAGCCTTTCTTCTTAATCTGAAAACAAAACAAACACACTGTCCCAGCTTTCTGACTCATAATGACTTTATAGAGTTTCTGTGACTGTAAATCTTTATAGGACCAAGGAGCCTCATCTCTCTCCCACACAACAGCTAGTAGATTTGAACTGCTGACCTTGAAGGTCTAATACTTTTCTGATGGCTCCACTGAAACCTTTTCAGCATCATGGCAACACACATGAGTATCTATCTACTGACTGTTGAGTGGCGGCTGCACATAGGTACACTGGCCTGGAATCTAAACTGGGTTGCCTTCATAGAAGGTGAGCATTCTATTACTGAACAACTGATATCTAGTATAACAGGAATCAAACTTTTCATTCCACAAGGTCTATATAATGCAAAAGGTATGTAAAATACAAAATGAAAACAAACTCCAGGAGAGGTTGAACTCACACTCATTGCCATTGAGTCAATAGCGATCCTGAAAGACAGGGTAGAACTGATCCTGTTGGTTTCCAAGACTATAACTCTTTACAGGAGTAGAACACCTGGTCCTTTTCCCACTGAAGGGCCGGTGGTGTGGGAATGCTGGCCTGTGGTTAGCATCCCAATGTGCAATCACCAGGATCTTTCCAGAAGAGGTACCCCATGCAAAAAGCAAGAAAAGAACCTGTCACTGAGTCAATTTTGATTCAGAGTGACCTTCTGTAGCATTTCTGAGGTTATACACTTTAGGGCAGGGGGAATGTAGTCTAATCTTTCTCCTTTAGCGCAGCTGATGGGTCTGAACTAAGGATCTTGTGGTTAGAAGTCCAATACATCTGACAGCACAAGGAGAAGGCCACTGTTGTCCTCATAGCCCCACTGCACTCAATTCTAAAAAGTATCTAGCATCTATGATGACTGGTATTCCCTGATCAAGACCATATTCACTGAGAATGCAATTCACCTGAAGGGGTGCAAAATGAGTGGCATAATAAGGATTTCCATTTTACTAAGTACCCTCTTGCATGAGGCATGGTTTCCTTGAGTTCAAGCAAAATTGGAAGAGTTGTCCTAAGTTTTAACTCTACCTGTTAGCCAAACCAAGATGTCCTCTGAAAATGGTGAATGGGAACTATGTCTATCATTCATTCATTCACAATTGGGGGGGGGGTGCTGTAGTCATTCACCAGGACATATTAAGAATGGTCACCTAATTTAAGGTCAGAAACTGATTTTCTCTTTCTCTCTCTGTGTGTGTGTCTTCTTGCAAGATACCCTTCTTTCTTTTCCCTAAATTATTCTCCAAGCTCAGCTTTTGAAGGCTGACTTCTAGATCCAGAGCTGCGGCTATAAAGGAAAATCCATTATATTTTGTCTCATTTAGATAGAAACATTGTTTCTGACACTTCATATGTCTTCCCCGGATGACTCCTCTTCAAACTCGGGATATTTCTCCAAAGCTGCAGTAGCTTTCTACCCACTGGCCTGTCCGCCTTTAGTTTCTTTCTTTATCTACTGATAGGTCTCCCTCTGCTTTCCTCTCCTCTTCACTCACCATGGGAACAGAAAAGCAGTCACTGCTGGGAAAGTGCAGATTGAATATACAGGAGCTTCTAACTCTAAGTAGCTACTTTCTTTCTTATGAGATACTACTCAACTTCTGAAGAACAATTCTTCTTATGTGAGACAATTTCCTGGATTGGGTCATGCTCAAATAAGTTTCCCAAGCTTGACTTTTGGACTCGTACCTCTTCCTTGTGACCTGATTGACTATTCTTCTAGACTATGGGAAGGGCTATGAGAACAGTCAAGCCCTAGGCCATAGCTGATGGGTCTGAGTAGCTCATATGTGGATCTGGATGTAAAGTAGCCATCGTGGACCACATTACCCAGAGCAATGTTTCTGCTGGTGATGGTAGTTAGCATATGATTATATATACAGTACAACAAGGTGCTTTACACAGATGACTTCCTTTAATTATCCCTGCCTCCCTGTGACATAAATGTTGTCACCGGCATTTTAGGTAAGAAACGAAGAAAAAGGGAAGGGACAGAACTTCCCTAAGCTCATACAGTGAGTCAACATTTCTGATCACTGCATTTGCCTATATGTAGAAGGATGACAAAAGGTCCATGGTTAAAAAGTATCTTTTAATTTTCTTCTTTCCAAGAACATACATCCACAGAGCTGGCAACACATTCACCAAAAGAATCCATTAGATTCTATAACTTGAGGTATATCATGTAAAATACATAAACCAAAGCATACACTTAGGGAAGATGATGGTAGAAATTTTGGTGTCTGAGGAACACTCAATAAGGAATCCCAAGTTCTGGGTTCTGGTTCTTGGTGTGAGCATTTACTAATCTTGTCACTCTAGGAACATTTATTTCTCTCTCCAAGCCTCAACTTCTTCATCTGTAAAATGGAAGCTATAACACCTGCCTGAGGAAGAAAATCTAATGAGATAGTGTAGGGGAAAGAGTGAAAGACAGAAAAGCCCTGCTTTCTTTATACACCCAACAGCCCAAAGAGAAGATAACAAATGCCTTTAGGTGTTCAAGCTACCATGTTTGGGTCAGTATGAATTTATAGTAACAAATTCTGCTAGACAAAATTGCAATTAAAAGCATTCTTACAAATGAAGCTTAAATCCTATCTGGGATTCCCATCTGTCTGATGCAGAAACATAGTCTAATCACTAATAGGCTGTCAGACACTTGCGTGATTTTCCTAGTCATCTAGATCTTAGCGCAAACAAACTAAGAATTTCCTGTGCTGCTCCTTTTCCTTCTCCCTGGACTGGGGCTCATGGCACACCCAAATGCTACCTCGCCATCCCTAGGAAGGGGTGCTTTCTGGTCAGTCTCCATCTGCCTAAGAATTCTGATACGTTCCTGTGTCTTCATCACTTTCCTGAGTGAATGGTCCATTCTCTGCTGAGTCGCCTCCCTAGCTGAAAGTGTGTCTTCTCTCTTTCCAGGCACTTCTCAGTTCCTTTGCTGGTCTCATTTCCTCATATATCTTCTGAACTAAACTAGAGCTAAACCCATTGCCATGAAGTTGATGCTGATCCTGATAGAGACCCTATAGGACAGGATAGGAATACCCCTCTCAGTTTCTGAGTCTATATTGCTACAGGAATAAATAGCCTTGTATTTCTCCTGCAGAGCAGCTAGTGGTTTCCAACCATTGACCTCACAGCTAACAGCCCAACTTGTAACCTGGATGGCACTGGTGCTCTTACTACCCTGTAACAGCTATCTTAATCCAAGATTCAGTACATCCTCTGGCACTGTTTTTCTCTACAGTGTTTCCCTCGAGTCATTTATCCACTTCCTTGATATCCCTCAATCTTGTGTGGAAGATGAAAATACCCAAACCAACACTCTGGCTCTGTTTTTTATTCTCTCCCTCTGATCATCAGGAAATCATGATGTTAATGCTGGAGGGAGCCACTTGGATTTTGCATGTCTGACTGTGGCAGTGGACCTCCCTGCACCCTGCCTGCTTCTCTATCACCCCTCCCCCAATTTATCATCTGCTCACCGGAGAACCAACCCCCCCCCAAGATTGCCTCCCTCTTTTCAAGGGAACTGTCATTACCGCTGATCCTCAAGGTCTAAACAGAGAAGTTTTCTCAATTGTTCTTTATTTTTCTCTCTGCTTGGGTCTCAGGATGTTCAGTTCTTACCATTGAGTCTCGACTCTGTTTTTATGTTTCATTCATACTGGAAACCCTGAGTTTATGCAATCATTACCTCAGGGAAAACATACTATCATCATTTTTTGCCTTACTTCCAATTAAAATGCATCCTATGCAACAAGTCTCTTATCTCCATCTCGTTTACCTCTTAATCAATATTTTTGAAGTCAGAGGGATTTTTAGTAGGTGTCACAGGACTCACCAATGGAATTCAAGGGAAACTGTGAACACTGAAATTGTATATGAACTACCGCTTCATACTTGAGACAGGATTAAAAACTATGATTTCAAGCCAGTGGCTATAAAGTTGACTTAAACATTTTTCAGAGATGCAGCACATTAACTTAAACACATATTCAGCTTAAAATTCAATGTTTCATGTGAGGACTTCCCCTGAGACCCTGTGTAATGGGACCAGAGAACGAAGGACCTGAAATCTAAAGGTTGACTCTTGTTCCACCCCACCCTCCTTTTCCTTCTGAGCATTCATAGTAGCTCTTGGATATGTTTCTCAGACTCTCAATGAACATTAATTCATTCTTCAAGCACACACATACACATCACATATTATATGCGAGAATTTTCCATATATCTTTTTATTTCCATCACTTTATCATTTAACCTCTATTAAGCCTATATTGAAAATTTTTATTAGACCTATTTTACAAATGAGAATATTAAGGTTTATAAATGTTAAATTCCTGGGCCAAGGGCACACAGCTAGACAAAAGGGCTAGGAACTAAATCCAATTTAACTGCAGGGCTTACATTCCTTCCAAACTATTTTTCTACCCAAGTATTGACCCTTTACCTCGGAATAGACCCTAGGAATATGAATAAAAGCTAAGTGATATAATGTACGTTAAAGCAGTGGATTTGGACTTAGACAAAGGTAGGAAATCACAACTGTTTTTTTAAAAGAAAAACCACTAAAAAAAATAGTGCGGAGAGCTCACATTAAGTACTCACCGTGTGACAAGAGAGTCCACGAAAGACAACACCACACAGTCAATCTGCTGAGAGCAATATTGAGAGGTCTAATGGAATGAGGAAGTTTCTGGAAGAGGAACAATTTCAAGTAGAAGTACCAAAGAAAGAAGGACATGATGGCTGGGGAGGCTGCGAGAAGAGAAGTGTGCCTAGAACACGAGTAAGAGTTGTCTTGATATTGGCAATGTCATTTTGTGGAAGATTTTGAAGAGCCTTGAACACTATGATGAAAGTAAGTGAGAAGCCAAATGAAATGACAAAGTAGGGAAGGGATACAGTTAGGCATATTTTTGTGTTTAAGGAAAGCAATTCTAGGGCCTACACACTCATTTAGCTTATCATGTATTCACACAGTAGAGTCAGATAATGACTTTCCTGGCCTCTCCCACTGGACAGGGAACAAGCTGAGGCCAAGGGCTTAGCTTCCTTTGGTTTTTGCTCCTCTCCAGATATTAAATAAAACTCCTCTAGTGTGTAATTTTACAGATTAATTGAAAACCAAGAAAAAAGAAGATAAGTTGTTAGCCATAGGGAACTTGAAATGGTAAAATTATAGACTACAGTCCCCTTGAACTGCCCTCCCCTTTTAAGGACTGATATGCCTTTGTGTTTATTAGCAAAACACAATAGTATTTAAAAGTATAGGAGGAATTGGGTTTGTTCTTTTGTGATCTCCAGTGCTATGGGGGTGGCACAACTAAACTCTCAAGAATGTGAGCACATTGTTTTGAAATGTTCTGAGTTACTGAGCAGCTACTGAGCCAAGAACAAAGGCCCAGGTCAAATCTTGGGCATCTTTACAGATGTATGGTAGGGTGTGGACTCCGGTTTGCAAAATAACAGGCATAGCTATTGATTTGAGACAACACTGGAGCAAAAGAGAACCCAACACCAGAAGGGTCTGTTGAGAGAAGTGGGGAAGGGAAGAGTTGGGGATCCTACTCTCTGTTCTGTGACTACCTTAAGAGTCAGTCAGATGACGCCAGAAGAGGACCAGAGTAGATAGCAGCTACTTGGACTCCATGAGGTAGAGACTAGTATTGCAATCGGATGGGATGTCAGATAGAAGATTGAAGACAGATGATTGCAATTCCTGCACAATTTGTTTTGCAGCTGCTGGTACTTTCATGTGATTGGCCTTTTCTAGGCTCTCCTATTTCAAGAAAATCTTGTTACTAATCAGAGGAAGCCAAAGTCTTGAAGTCCACAAGGTCATGGAACTCTAATTTGTGGTACTATACTCATGCCAGAAGCATCTGTCACCGGCTTCTGTAAATTACAAGACTCTGCCATCATTTCAAAGTTGGAGCCCAACAACATCACATAGCTGCCTTCCTAGACTTCTCACTGCTACCCCATTTGTTTCCATGTACTGTGAATTGCCCGCCTCAGATGTCATCATAAGTATCAGACATGAGAGAGATAAACTATAAGCCTGCCCTCATTGGAACCTCTCAGAGGATTTTGGCCAGAGAAAGCAGACATGTTATTACAATCATGAACCAACATTATATCATCAACTCCAAGTGTGAATTGGTAACCACTAGAGTGTCCACACCCAAATACTAGGTTGGGATACCAGATACATTCATTGGGAATATAACCTTCCAGAGTAGGTAGTCTCCATACAAATAGAATCTGCCCTCCATCACCACACAGGCTCTGCCTTTCAGGAACCCAAACACCAGTCAACTAATATGTCCTAGAACTTTGGGAGAAGTTGACTGTATCACTGTATTCAAAGAGCTAGACCTTAGTTATTTTCTCAGCTATGTCTCCTAACCCATAACCACAGATGACTGCCACCTGAGACCAGTGTTTGATGCTGGACATAAGCCATTCTGCTGTGTTCTGGTCATTTTCATATGTTAATTGGTTCTCTGACACCCTCAGAATGAGTCTGTGGGGTTTGGTTTGTATCCACTGAGAGCCTTTAAGCTGCAGGTCCTGCGATGTGGTTGACAGAGTCAACCTCTTCTTTTCTTGGTGTGCTTAATGTTATACAGTGAGGACATAGGACACTTATCCACAACGTCAATGTTAGTCAAAGAACCTGAAGTAGAAGCAAATGCCCACTGTTGAAGGGACAGAGCCCCCACTTCTCTTCTTCGTCACAGAACATTCACATTTCGGTTGCATAGTGTCCTGGAATTAAGTGTAGATGTAACATATCATGGAGGAAAGTTTATCACACAGATAAACCCACTGCAGTGTGCAAAGACCTGAAATTGAACTGCATTTGCACAGTAATAGTCAGGTCTACGATTTTAGCTAAAGTGAAGTAAAATTACAAGACTTTATTATTAAGATTTTGTTTGGGGGCCTACTTCTAGTTCTAAGAATTTTGTTTAATTTCTTCCTGTCCAAAAGACTGGTGGCTTTCATTGTTCCTTGTTTGATCTTTTCCAGGTCAACCCGATTTTTAGTTAATCATGCTCTCCTCAGGCCTCTGCCTTTTTCTAGCCGTGACCCTCGGGCAGCTTGCTGGCTTCTAGCGCTTCGTGGCTTAGAGGGGGGATCCTTTCCACAAAGAGCTTCCAGAGCTCCCGAACACAGACGCCTTTTCCTCTTCAACCAGCCCCAGCCCCCTCTGCTCTCTCGGTGGAAACTTTGCACTGTGAACGTGGTACATCAAGGAGACACCTCAGGGAGTTGTTGCTCAGGCTGCCTGTAGGTGCTATCCCGCTCACCTCAAGAGCCAGCATACAACAGGACAGCGGTTCTTCTCTCCTTTTTTTGTTTTGGCCTCCAAGCAGCCTAGTTTCTTCTCATCTATACTTCACCCCAATCGAGGCATGAGGGAGTTTACAAAGAGCTCAGTCAGTGGATCCGGACGCACGCGAAGCAGTCATGGGAACAGCAGTAGCCACAATGTGGCCAGTCATGTTGTTCCACAGTGATTTCTTCTGACCTGACAAGCGAGGCCATATTCCGAGTAGGAAAAGGCACACATACTACTTAAACTTCTCAATTCTGATATCACAAAGACATGTGAATATGACTGTTGCAGCTCCTCTGCCCCCTAACTGGGCAGTCCTTTTCTTCCAGGATTCTCCATTTCTTCACCTCATTTACTTGCGCAGTCAGAGTAGAGGCACAATGGTGTCTGTTCTCATTTCAAGCCATTGTACTTTGTCCTTCTCCGTTGGTCCCAGCCTGCAGGGTGGTCAGGAATGAAATGGTGCTTCCCATGGTATTTCCATCTGCCTGTGCCACAGGGCCTGTGGCAAGTCTCGCTTTCTCAACCCAGCACACCATGCTCCCTGCTTCTCTTTTGGCCACTCTATTCTTGAAACTCTTTCCGGGCTAGGGAGCTGAACGAAGAAACAGATGTCTTCACTGTGCAAGTGTTTATAAGATTCAGAGGACAAATCACTTGCTGGAGGCAAGAGGTGTGTGTGTGTGTGTGTGTGTGTGTGTGTGTGTAATCACACAAGTCATTCTAGCCACATATGAATTGTCTCAGCAACACACCTGCCCAATGCTAGAAGTAGTAAAAATGCTGGACACACACACACATCCCTCCACCACTAGCAGGGGATAGACAGCATTTTGGACATTTAAAAAGACTCCTTTCTTCTAATCAGACACAGTCTTCTCTAGTTGACACTGATGCACCAAATAAAATGACAGAGATGCAGGTGGTCATGGGACCTCCCTCCATACTTCCAGATGAGAACAACGCCACGAATGAATATGAAGAGAACACAGACACTTTCACAATCCTTGTGCCTACCTACGTTGGTAGCAGGCAAGAGGATAGGGAAGATTTGCAGAGCATATTGAAAGTACTTCCTACTGTCAAGAGAACAACTAGATCTGTCTTGGAAGAAGTAGATCCAGAATGCTTCGTAGAAGAGAGAATGATGATGAGACTTCATCTCACATGCTTTGGACATGTTACTAGGAGAGACCAGTCCCTGGAAAATGACAACTTGCTTGGTAAAATAAGAGAGCAGAGAAGCCATGGTGGTGGTGGCGCAGCGGTTATGCGTTGGGTTGTAAAAGAGCAGAGGAAAGATGGGTTGACACAGTGGCTGCATCAATGGGCTTAACGCTAACAGTCATTGTTAGGATGGAGGAGAACTGGGCAGTGTTTCCTTCTGCTGTATTTGGAGCCACTATGATTCCGAACCTACTTGATGACACCTGACAATAGCATCTGAGAGTTTGGATTTTAACCAGAACTCCATAGATGGGTTGGGAGAAATAATCTGGGGATCTAGTAACTTCAATGGGAAAAAAAACTGACATTTGTCTTCTCATTGACTTCTGACCATTAGCATGCTCTTTGTTCATGGACTTAGAAAACACACTTCAGTTTTTATCAACTGTAATTGAGCCATTGCCCCCAATACATGTCACAGACATGTTATGATCACTTTACCCTTCTTGAAAATATCTTGTATACGTTTATGTTCCTTGGTACTTCAATGCTAATTACTAGACAAACCACTAGAGATTTTTGCTTATTATGTCCACAAGATACTTTCATAACTACCACAAGTGTAGTTGCTAGTATTTATATCTATGTCTCACTACAATTGACTGCCTTTTTAATCATATGCATCTAAGAGAACACTTTTGAGAAGAAGTCTATGGGCTTCACCAGCCTGCTAAGGGAATCAATGATGCACAAACACACACACAAATATATTCATTTATAAGAAGCACTCATGGCTTGGAGCTCCTTGGAATATCTTGACATGCTGTTGTTACATGTCATCATGTTGGGTCCCACTTCTGGTGACTCCGTGTCCCATAGAATGATACATTACCCAGCCCTTCACCATCCTCCCAACTACTGTTCTCTTTGAGTCCATTGTGTTAGTCATTATGCCAATCCACCTCATTGAGGGATATCCTTTATTTCACAAGCCCTCTGCTTCACTAAGCATGCTGTGCTTCTCTAAAGGCTGGTACTTCCTGATAACATGTCCAAAGTCTGGGAGATGCAATCTCTCTATCCTTGCTTCTAACAGCATTCCGGCTATACTTCTAAGACAGATTCGCTTGATTATTTGGGGCAATTCATGGTACTTTCAGTATTCTTCACCAACATCATAATTCAAATGCATCGATTCTTCTTCGGTCTTCTTTTACATAAAAGTCCGTAATGAACAAGTAGGGACAAGCTTTTTCATATCATCACTATGGCCCAATAAATGGATTTATCATCAACTCCAGTTAATGGATGAGGAAACTGAGGCCGGAAGCAGAGTCTGTCTAATTTAAAAGGCTGCAGTTTTTCTATTACATCACACACACAACACGTACAAACATACCACATATTTTTTATGACTGGCAAACATCCAGCTAAACATTCCGTCAGCACAGAAATTATTGCTGATCAAATGAAATCAATAGGTGATTTGTCTCTCCACAATGCCGTAAGAACTTGTTGAAAAGAAAGAGAGAACTCAGTCTACTGATGTTCTATGTATTTGTGTTCTCAGTGTGATGACCCACCCACCCAAATGGCAGAGTAAACCAAGAGCTTTGTTTTAATGGAACACAAGTTCAATGAGACCATCCTCAGCCAACTCTGTTCACAGGCCCCTGTGCCAAGCCTCCATTTGCAGGTACTCCCATGCTGAGGTTCTGACATCCAGATCTAGATCTCAATATTGCCACACTCTCTAGCACCATGCCTACATACCTTGCCTCTGCCACCTCAAAAAACAAACACCAGATGCACTGCCCTAGAGTCAACCCCCTCTAAGTCAAGGCAGAACTGCCTCGTGAATTTCTGAGACTGTAGTGTTTTCTAAGTGTAGAAAGTTCCATCTCTTTCTCTCTCATGGTGTGACTGATGGTTTCAAACTACTGCTCTTTCAGTTTGCAGTCCATTGCAAAAACATGATGCTCTCAGGGTTCCTTCCCTACCCCACCTATTGGCTTTAAACTCCACAGACATTTTGGACCCTTGTAAGTTCTGAAGAGCAAGGATGTCACTTTGGGGATTGAGGTGCACTGGGTCCAAACCATAGTATTTCCATGGCTTATGAAAGTTGGGCATTGAATAAGGAAGGTCAGCAAAGTATCAATGGATTTGAATTATAGTGCTGGAGAAGAATATTGGAAGTACCATGCACTGCTTGTTGGTGACTTTGAACTACAGACCTTGAAGTGAGCAATTCAACACTTACCCCACGGCACTGTCAGGGTTCCTTCCTGGTGGAATGGAATTATTTGGGGAAGCATGAGTAAGGGATGGAGAAGAGGGTAAGCTCTACGAATGCATTTTTCCCTGGATGTTTGGGATGAAAAGCATAGGCCTCTACCCTAATGGAATTAATATTAAATATTCCATGACCAATAATAAGTCAGTAGTTCCTCAAAAACCACAAAGGAGGAATTCAAGACATTATGTAATAGAAGTCCCTCACTTAGTCTGGGGACTAAGAAAAGATTTAACTGAGGAAACTCTGTTTGTGAACTCATCTTTTATAGTATTTATGGTTTTAATATCCTGCTGGCATGCAACCATCCATTCATTACAATATGAAATGCAAGTCAGTCCTCACCTCTGCTGTCTCCTCTCATGTATAAGGGTGGTTTTCCTGCCATATCTAGTTAAGATGCGACTGCTGGAAAGCAGGAGCCCATGGCGAAGGTGTCTGTCACACGTGGTTAGTGCACAGCCCCAAACAGCTTGAGATGCCCCCGGCCTGTGTCACCATCGCTGAAATGAGTGAGATTGAAAAGCACAGCCCAGCTCCTCCTCACCGCTACAGCTTACTGGGGGCCCGGTGAACCAGCCCCGTGCCTCATGTGGCATTCAGACGGCCTCCTCCAAATCCGATCAATCAAACTTTACAGTCTTATGTCCCATTTGCGCATGCTGTGTAGCATAAATCCAGTGTCTTTTCAACTAGAAGCATAACAGTCACAGTTAGGATGAGGGATGGTTGTGGTGTGAGACAGACAATAGCTCTGACTGACCCGAGAAGTAAGACCTCCTTTTCCCAAGAGACAGAGATCCACTCAGCGAAGGTTTAAAATTCCTACTTGAGAACAAAATTACAGTGCATTCAGGAAGTACTCCTTCTGATAAATTATTCCATGGTAGTTTTTAAATCCCCCCTTCTTTTCCCTCCCCCTCCTGCCACCTTCTGACATCACTGGCAATGGGTGCTAAGCAACATGGGAAAAGGAAAAAGAAAAGAGAACAAAGACATCATTGTGCACCCCAATCCAAAATAACACATTGCGTTGTGCAGGGTATTTCTAACAAATAAGGACAAAACTTCTATGCACAGCATTTTACTCTATCCTTTAGTATTTGTCCCCATGACCTTCATTCTATTGATGGGCACAGACATTTCATGATTTGGGGGTGGGGGGTTTGGGAATAATGTACTACCCACAGGAAAGATCTCCTTGTTTTGTTAACTGGCGACTTACACCTTTCTTTATCATACTGTTAAATACATTTCAATGGTCATCTTTCTTTTCTAGAGGAAGGTTCATTCCTCTATTCATTACAAAGAGATTTTCTTTGAAGATGGGAGAGTAAGTCAAAAAGTATTGCTCTGAGGGGTTCAGTTAGTACAAAGGTTTATTCTAAACAATATGTGTTGAAACATAATTCCCATCCGTTATAGCAGCAGACAAGTTCTCTCAGTAATCCATTTGCTTTAGTGTCATTTGTGTGTGCCATGGGAAAAAATGATTTTGAAGTCAGGGTGAAATTTTAACAAAACTCAAGTGGACCTTGCCAAATCAAGTTTATGGGAATGCTGTCTCACACAAGAGGAATCCTGTTGGTGTTGTAGATTACATGTTGGACTGCTCACCACAAGATAAGCAGTTTGAAACCACCAGCTGCTTCGCTGGAGAAAGGTGAGGCTATCTACTCCCATAAACAGTTAGTCTTGGAAACCCACAGCAGCAGTTCGACCTTGTTGTATGTAAGTCAGGTTCCACTTGATGACAGGGAATTTGCATTTGAGTCCCACACCAAACAAATAACATTCTTTATTTAAACTAATCATTTTATTAGGGGGGGGCTTATAAAAATCTATCGTTCAACAGTATTAAGCACCCTTGTCCACATTCTATCATCAATATTTTGAAAACAATTTTTTCCTACTTGAGCCCTTTTCCCCTTCCCTCCGCCATTCTCCCACCTTTGTGAATCCTTGATCAGTTATTAATTATTATTGTTATTTTGTGTCTTACACTGTCCATTGTCTCCCTTCACCTTCATAAAATATCATGGTTCTCCTGTGTCCTTTAAGAAAAACTACTAGTTTGAGGGAATCAGCCAAACCTGTCACCATAACTTTCTAAGCTGATCTCTTTGCCTTGCGTTAATCTTTAAGCTCTTCTTGGCCTTCCTTAAAACCTTAAAGATTAACTCAAGGAGAATCCTGATAGTTTATGAAGAACTTTTAACAAAATTGAAAATTGTTTGAGAGAAAAATGCCAGTCAAGGTGCACAGAACAGTTGTTCCATCACAACAATGCTCATTCTTTAAGTATAGCAAGGGCTATTCTCACTGCTGTTCAGTCAATTGCAACTCAATCCAACCTGCTGTTGTTGTTGTTGTTGTTGTTGTTGTTGTTAGGTGGCGTCAAGTCAGTTCCAACCCATAGCAACCTTATAGACAACAATTAAATACTGCTAGGTTCCGTGCTGGCCTCACAAGTGTTCCTATGCTGGAGCCCACTGTTGTAAGTCAGCCCTATAGAAAAGGGCAATATTGCCGTTAGGGGTTTCTGAGACTGGTGTGCTTTATGACAGTAGAAAGCATTATCTTTCTCTCTTGGGACTTCCAGCTGGTGACTTTGAACTGCTCACCCTGCAGTTGGCAGCCCAATGCATAGCCCCTGGTACCACCATGGGAATATCCTAGGATGAGTTGAGAAATATCCCCTCTATCCTTCAGCCTTGATTTTGCTACTTCAGTCTTCTTTTTGTTCTCAAGACTCAAACAGTATTAAAAAGGAACACAATTTTAAGATGCCAAAAATGGTCCTTTTGACATGGTGATGTAGAACAGCACAATTCCTTTGGGAACGAGTTACAAAGATGAGAATAGTGTCTAGACCTAGATATTGAAAAATAGAGCATGCATAAACATGTCTTTGCAATCAGCAGATGGCTGCAGATAAATTATATCAGTAATACACGTCTTAGTCTCTCATTAGAGTGCCTTCAAAAAAGATGTCCAATTCAAACAGTGGGTTCTGAAAGTTCAGTTCCATTTAAAGCAGAGAGGTCTGCTCAGAAGGTTATGGGGGTGAGTTTTTGTTTCTTCATTTCTCAAGAGACACAGGACAATCACAGGTGATTGTTACGAAGTTTTAGGAAAATTAAAGACTGCATTCATGAGATAAAGGCAAGGAAAGTTGTAACGATGAAATCTTTTTTAATCATGACAATGCATAGGTAACAAGTGTTTCCCGCTGAGCATTTCACTGGGAAACCTTACTCCAGCCACCTTACAGAGCTGACCTTGTCCCTTACGTCTTCTTTGTCTTATCCAAACTCAACAAGAATTTGAAAGGAGCACAAAATCAGTCCCTTGAGGATACTCAAGGTGCTCTTTTGCTACAGGGTCAATCTAAGAGCACAGAATTCATCCATGAAGAGTATTGGAAACATCATATTTAAAAGTGCAAAAAAAAAAGTGCATAGACATATGGAGGCTATGACTAGGAATTATAGCTTCATATTTTGATAGCCTTGTTTAATAGGTCTTCTATGATATTTTGCAATACTTTTTGACTTCCTCTCCTCTCTTACCCAACTTGGGTTACTAATAAAAATAAAGTTACAGCCATGATTCCCTGGGTGGCACTCAGAAGTTTAGCTTGTACTGTTTTCTTAGGACAAAGAAATCAGAGCCCCTTGTTTAGAAGAATAGGCTTTGATTGAATAACCCCAAGCTAAAATCAAACAACAAAATCATTATCCACCATCTTCTACATTTTCTACCCATTGCTGTTAAGTCCATTCTGTCTTGTAGCAACCCTACAGGACAGGGTAGAACTGGCCCCAGAGCGTTTCCAAGGTGGTAAATCTTTATGGAATCCCCCTGCTAGAGCGTTTAGCCCCAGCATGGCTGGTGATTCTTAACCTCCAAACTGTTTAGGCAACAGTGGAATACCTAACTATTGCACAACCAGGACTTATGTAGCTTTTCTAGAACCTTCTCACACAAGATGAAAATCATCTAAGAGAAAAGTAGAATTGTAATTCTTTTCAAGAAAACAAATTTGTTTAGCTTATCCCTGGATTTTTCACTTCGTTGCCACTTATAGGAAACCATTTTATTATACTTATTCCATGTCATCATTTATCTCTTTGTGACAAATTCTTACATATATATTTTGAATCCTGTTACTAAGGAAACTTCTCACCATCCACATTTTAAAATATTTTTCAAGTTTCTTCTTTTCTCTAGGCTTTTCTGGAGGAAGGGGCTTGGGCTTTAAGCTGAAATTTTGAACTAAATTCCAAGGTTGGTAGTCTTTCATGAATCGATAATCTGCTAAAAAAAGAAGGCAAGTTGAGATCCAACACAACAAGCTGTGTTTCCCCTTAAAGTCACCAAACCTCTCAAGATCAGGAAGTACTTTTAGGATCTACTGGAGTGAAACCTGTGTGATGCTATTTAATTCAACATTGCTAAAGAGAATTTACCCATAGACTTTCCCTCTTCCCTACTGAACCCATAGTTAAAGATCATTAAAAAAAAAAGCCTTTATACCTTAGAACCTTTGGGGGCCCAATGACCCTTTCACTGGGGTCAACCAATTCATAACAGTAGCAAAATGACATTTATGAAGTAGCAACGAAAATAATTTTATGCTGGGGGGTTCACCACAACATGAGGAACTGTATTAGAGGTTCGTGACATTAGAAAGATGGAAAACCACTCCTTATATCATGATTTAGGAAGCTTTTACATCAAATGAAAGCTGTGTTTTACACACGTGTTCTTTTTAATCATTTTACTGGGGGCTCTTACAACTCTTATCACAACCCATGCACCCATCCATTGTATGCAAACCACATTTGTACATTTGTTGCCATCATCATTCTCAAAATATTTTATTTCTGCGTAAGCCCTTGATATTAGCTCCTCATTTTCCCCCTCCCTCCCCACTTGTGCCTCCCTCATAAATCCTTCATAATTCATAGATTATTATTTTATCATATCGTACACTGTCCGATGTCTCCCTTCACCCAAGAGGAGGTTGTATGTAGATCCTTATAATTGGCTCCTCCTTTCTACCCCACCTTCCCTCCACCCTCCCGGTATCGCCACTCTCACCACTGTCCTGAAGGGATCATCTGTCCTGGATTCCCCATGTTTCCAGTTCCTATCTGTACCAGTGTACAGCTGCTGGTCTGGTTGGATTTGTCAGATATACAGCCCCAACCATTAGTTTGAGTTCAATACTTTGTTACTTGTCGACGTCCTCTCACGACCATCCAAGGCTTATCCTACCTTGATTTCTCTTCTTCCTCAGGTGGACTAGAAAAACCCCTTTCATTCAAATTAATACCTGCTAGCCTTCAAGTCTCTTACACCACCTTTCCTCCCACATCCTTCCACCTTTGGTAACCTCCAAAATGTGTACCTTTTGGTTTTAAAGTCTCTGTCTTGTTCGTTTTGGGGTTTTTTTGTGGGTGGGGGGGTCCTTATAACTGTGTACTCATGTAGTGTGTGTCTTTTTGTAACTTTACTCAGCACAGTGATTTCCATGTCCATCTATGCCATGAGGTGCTTCTGGGATTTTAAATTTTGGGGGGAGGGCGATTTTTTGGTGACGGTGGTAGTGATAGCAGGTGTACAGTATTCTATTGTGTGTATGTATTTTTCTGAATTGTGTGCACTTATCTTCTACTGAACTGTTTTCATCTTCTTGCAATCCTGAACAGTGCTGCAATGAACAGTGGAGTGCATGTATCTATCTGTTCATGCTACAGCTTCTACTTCTTCTGGCTGGATGCTCAGCAAAACTGATGCTGGCTTGGAATATCTATTCCCAGTGGTTTGTGGTAGCAGCACACTGCTTTCATATTTGGTTGTACATGTTTACAGCAGTGGATGAGTCTTCCAATCTCCCCACATCCTCTCCAGCATTGTCAATTTTCTGTTTTGTTGTTTTAACTTGGCTATCATTGCTGGAGTAAGGTGGTATTTCATTGCTATTTAGATTGTCATCTTCCAGATGGCTGGTGATCATGATTTTGTTGGCCATTTGGATGTCTATTTCGGTGAGATGTCTGTTCATATTTTGCCCACTACACACATATGGTCTTGCAGAATGTAGATTAATTGTTCCAAATTAATATTTAGCAGTGAATTGCTAACTGGATGTTTTCAAAGTAACTTTCATTTGAATTAGTTGAACATTTGCTTTGTTCTTCCTTTACCAAACAAATTTCTGTGTATTGACTATCCCTAAACAAATTTGATGATCCAATCAAAATAAGTACTCAGACTCATTCGGGTTTTTTTTTGGTGGGGGGTGGGTTGGTTGGTTGGTTGTTTTTAGTGCCTTTGGTTTCAGATCTCACGGTTTGGAATTGTGAGACAAAATCACAGGACAGGAGAAATTTAAGGTGTTTGAGCCAAAAGAAGTGCAGAAAATTCCAGTCCCAACCTTTCAAGGTACAGATGAGTTGACAGAAGTGAACTCTATGTAGTGCCTAGGTAAGCCCAAGAAATTCAGTCTCCTCCCATATACCTAGCAGACCCAATAATGTGCTTTTCTGTTTTATTTCAGGTAGATTTACCCATGATGTTCTCAGTACTTTGGGTGGATTCATGCTCCCAAAGAATGCAGAAATCAAACTGGTGGCAGTGTGGGCTAGATGATATACTGCAAGCTGCCAGCTCAGCAGTTCCGGCCCACAAACTCGAGCTACACTGAGGGAGAAACATTTGTCTGCTCCCACATGGACCTTCCACAGTGGGCTACGAACTGCAAGGTCCACAGTTCAAACACAGACTTTGTTCCATGGGGGAAAGACAGCCATTTCTATTCTGTAAAGAGTGACACTTTTATAAACTCTGGGGCAGTTCTCCTCGGTCCTGTAGGATCTCTGTAAATCTGCATCGATTCCACGACAGGGAGTTTGTGTTCTTTTGCTATGTTTTGTTTTTGGTAAAGAGCTGCTGGCTCAGCACTCCTGTATAGTGTGACTATGATTTGGAATTGACTTGCTAGCCGTGATGTGGTTTGGTTTGCTGTGTAATCCCATCAGTTGGCAGAAGTACTTCTGAGGGTGTGAAAGCCCTTTTAGTTCAGAGGGTATGATTGAATAGGGACCAGCAGCCTTCGGGAAATTTACCATCACAGTGTGGGGTCTTAGAATCTCACATATGGACTTATTTCTTCACTAGGGTCTTGTAATTAATTCTAATTAAGGAAAACATTAAGTAATGTTTTCCAATTAGCTCACAAACAGTTTTCGACCCACAGTGGAATGTGTGTTTGTTCTTCACTGGGGACATTAATATTATTAAACACTGATAAAAGACAGCATTCATTGCCTGCCTTCTGTGGCAGCTGCAGAAATGCTTTCTGCATATAGAAAGGACATGACACACTGGGTTTTCTTGGATTCTACATTTGTTTGGGATGGCTTTGGTGGCGGGAAGAGGAGAAGTGAATGGAAATCATGAGGAAGCTCTAAAGCCTGTGTGTCTGTCTCTCCTCTTTCTCCTCCTTCCTTTTCCTGCGATTGACCTAATCACACTTTCCTGGGAGGGTGATGCGCTCCGAAGTCAAATGCTACACCTGTGACCAATTCTCAGGCAAGACAAGGACGATTCTGCCACATTAGAAGCAATTGGCTGTTTGCAGGAAGCACGATGATCTGTAGTCACATCTCATTAGGGGAGCCTGGGCCCCGTGGTGCACAAGTGAAGCAAACACTGCCAATGTAATTTGTTTTATATGCCTAATTCTCTTCCTTATAATTAACATCTGAAATGCGAAAACAAAACGAGTGCGCTTTGTATGCATCTGGGATCTGTAGAACACTCTCAGGGAGCCTGGGATTTGCGAGCAGCATTCACCTGTGTCGCATGCTTCCCCCCAACAAACACAGCGTGAGCTGGTTTTGAAATGACCATAAGTCACAGAGAGCCGCTGTGAAGACTGGAGGGCTGATTCCTGGGGAATCAGGAATGTGCGAGAAGAGAGGAGAGGAAGAATGGCTGCGGATCAGGGCTGCTCCACACCTCATGCATGGATTTAGCAGCACTCACCTCCCCTGCGGTGCAGCAGCCCTATGGAGATGACGCTGAAATGAGACAAGGACACAAGGCAGAACCTTGGTGTACACAATCACAATTAGTGACCATAGGCATTCCCTGGTGGCCTTCCCTCCATGACAGCAGAAACAGTCTGACAGGAGGGTACAGAGAAGAAATGTGGTGCAATGAGGGTTTTTGTTTGTTTGTTTGTCATCAACTATCCTGGCAGACCGTAGAACCAGTCTCCACAATATGAATGGGGTTATGCAGATCGTATCTGTTGGAGGCCGTCAGACCTAAAATCTATACACTGGAGACAAGCCAGGTGAGAATAAGTCTGCCTCCTAGATGTGCCGGGCAGCGTTCTTGTTTGCATACATCTGATAATTCAAAGAGAAGAAACATTCATTGGTAGGATACCGTTTAGCTTGCAGACTTGATGAGATGATTGAGGAAGCTGGTGACCACAAGCACAGACAAGGTCAGGTATCAAGGCCCTCAGGACTCGAGTGACCCAGGCA
Organism: Nesogale talazaci; assembly: GCA_004026705.1. NCBI lineage: Eukaryota > Metazoa > Chordata > Mammalia > Afrosoricida > Tenrecidae > Nesogale > Nesogale talazaci. The sequence continues at coordinate 24,543 of PVJH01003721.1, read as the reverse complement.
CAACTTACTCTGAACACCCCTTCTGATCAACAGAACGGCCACTGTGGAATAATCAGTGCCCCCTACTCCCTGTTTCTCATCAAACTCTACCCATGGGAAGACAGTCCAACTATAAGAAGATGGCTCATATGTGGGACAGCCAAAATATGACAAGGGTCATCACGAATTAGTTGCAATATGTTAGTCATTTTTCCAGTTAACAGGTTCCTGTTAAACCTCTGAGAGTCGATGGTATGATGTGTAGTGGCAGATAAGATTTCATTTTGTTTGGTTGTGTTTCTGAAAATCTCCCTTGATATCTTCAGGCCCTATTAGTTCCAACAAGTTCCAGGCTGAAGTCTTTTTGGCAACCCCTTCTCTGCCTTCTCTCTCTTGTTCCTAACAGCAATGTCAATAATCATTTATTGAGCACCCATGCAATTTGTTACATGATTTGAATTCATAATTTTATTCAAGCTCCATGAAAACACATGAAGCAGGAATGATGATTCTTGTTTTAAGGTAGGGAATTTAGGGTTTTAAAAGTTAGGCAACTTGCCCAAAGTTGTCCAGCTAATACATGGCAGAATCAGGAAGGGACCCAAGTCTGGCTGTCTACAAAGTCTGAGCTTTGGGTGGGGTGAAAGGCCCCTTGAGACATCAGAAGAGTCGCAGATATTAACAAGAAAATGGTACTGATGGTATGTATGGATTTTGGGGAAAATGAATTACGTGAAGGTCATAGTAATTCAATATAAATTAAGCTAGATTTTATAAATACCAATAGTATCTTCACCCAATGCATTATTAATCATGAAAGGATCCATCTGCATTTGAGAAATATTTATGAAGGATATATTACTTATTGATGCTTTCACAAGATCCTCCATGTAAACCTCTGACAATGACATGTCCCACCCCCATCCCCAGTGCCCACCAGCAGTGGGGCAGGCTTGTGATTTAAGTCGGACCAGTTAGTTGAGCACTTTGGTATGCCCATGAGTTGTAAACCACCAGAATAAGCAGTATAAATCTGCAGCTCCCTTACCATTTGCATAATATGCATTAAAGGAAGGAAAGTGGTAAGGGAAAGAATAAGGCAGAAGGGAGAGGGAGGGACAAGGCAAATTGAGTTACGAGAGCTCAGCAGGTGATACTAAGTCAACATGGGAGTAAAGGCTAACAGGTTTCTCATGTTCAAAGGTCAAGTACAGAGATGTTAGCTCTTGCTGGAGTAACAGACCTGTGAAGGTAAGTCCTAGCAGGGAAACCAAAGCAGGAGTCAACTATTAGGTAGAGGGGGTCACGGACCAAAGGAATTGGGGGTGGGGTGGAGTGCAGAGAACGGAACAAACAATCATACAGGAGCAGTGTTACTGGCAGAAGTAAAGGCAGTAATGATCAAGCCCTCCGCTCACTGCCCACCATTCCAAAACAGGGCTTCTTTTAGTATCCTGAGGTGGGTGGAAGCAAAGAAGGACTCAGGGTTCAAGGTAGCCTAAGCCCTTGCATGTCTTCTGGAAAACAGCTGTGCTCCAGGCCTCTCTTTCAATGGCGTCTTCATAGGACTTTCTGTGAAGAAAGCATTTGCAGAAAAAGTCTTGAAGTTTCACGATGCATGTGAGCAGGTTAAAAATCCCTCACAAATACAGAGGTGAGGAAATCGATTTACTTTTGATGAACCAGAATATTCACCAAACGTAAACTACTCTGGAATCCCATTTTTCAGGCTGCCTGCTATTATTTCAGAAAGCGTTAAGGTTCCAAGACCCCAGCTTTAGAAACACTACTCTTACAACGCTGCCACCCTCAGGCAGTGTGCCCCTTATATCTAAGAAGCCACGTTCTGGCTCTCTTACCATGCCTTCAGCATTCCGATCTGCACACTGGTTAGGTTTCCATGTTCATTTCTCCTGTCCTGGCCAAGAAATATTGTTAAAGTCATTGGATCATCTCTTCTGCATAGGCTTCCTTAATCTTTTCCCATCCCAAGCCAACCTCAACTTACTCAACTTCATCTTTCTTGTGGGCTTCCAAATTCCCAGGATGAACAAACCATGTCATGGATTTTCAAGCAGACTGCCCGGAGTAAAACTAGGGCTCAGCTGCTTACTAGCTGTGTGACCTTGAGCCAGTTACTTTATCGCTCTGTTCTGAATTTTCCCATGGCTTTCTAAGTATTGTGCCAGGCAGATAGTAAGTTCTCACCATTTCTTATAATTACACTAAAACCATCTAATACCTGTTGCTTTGTCTACCTTTACTTCAGCGAGTGTGCTATATGAGTCAAGACTGTGTCTTTAATCTTTGTGTCTCTTGTGTGCCTGGCACTTGCTGGCCACAGCATATATTAACTGTCCCCATGACTTTTTGAGGTTTTAAATCATTACAGGAATAGACAAACTCATTTTTCGCCCATGACAAGATGCTCTGCTCAATGCATAACCCAATACGCAACAAGAGCTCCTATACAAAGTGGGTGTCTGGGGGGGGGAGGTGAGGGATAAACCTTTTTATATACATGTCAAACGTTTCTACTTTAGACTGTAAAATCCCTCTGTCTTTATAAGACAGTGTAAAAATAGCAGCAGATTGGGAGATTGGCCGTGGGCTCAGTTTCCAGTGCTCTCAGTACTCAACTCTCTAACATTTCTTTCTGGGGCAGGCATTTCTTGATTGGGTGGGAGTTCCAGAAAGCCAGTCTTTATTCTGTCTTCCTGATTTTGGGGGTAGGAGGTAGATATGTTTTGATTCTCAAGTGAGCCTTTTCTTAACAAAGTGATTGTCAGAAATGTCCCTGTTTCTTATTTTCCATTTTTTGCCCTCTAGCCACAAAGAGAGCAATATCATTTCATGAGTCTTATTCATCCCTAAGGAGAATAAAAACAAAGAGCTGAGTAAGTACAAGGGACTTCCAAAACTCACAGCCCCTCATGAGCGGGTGTTTCTAAGTCTAATCGCATACCATATGTATTCAAGTATAAGCTGACCCGAATATCAGTCAAGGCACGCAATTTTACCACCGAAACTACATGAAAAGGTGTGCTCAGAAAGTCATATTATACTCAAGTATATGTGGTATACAGTTTGTAAATGCAAGAGAACTTGTATAAGAGTCTTTTAAGTGAATAAAATTATAATCAATAAAATATGAATGGTAGGCCATGACCATTTGCAGTCTGCACTGTCTAGTTACAGCTCCTCTCTTGCCTGCTTTGTCTTGCAGTGACAGACTTATCTGTGTCCTTGTCCTGCGCTCACACAGGACAGCATGGATAGACAAAGATGCAAAAAGAGGGACCAAATAAATATCAGGGAAGATAAGAGCAACATCTGTGTTTTCCCCTGTTGGTGTTTTCATTTCACCGATGAAGTGTTTTGTAGTTTGTGGTGTGCTTCAATTTGAAAACCAGTGTAGTCACACATCTCTCTTAAAAAACAAACAAACAAACCCTGTGTGTGCGTTTGGTGTTTGTTTGGGGTGGCAGGAGGCTGTTTGATGGCCTAGCTCAGCACTTCCAGAATGACTAGCTCTGTTGTTGTTGTTGTTGTTGTTGTTTGGGTGGGGGGGGTGACTTCAAATGGACTTGGCTAGTACCTTGAAGCAAGTCACCTTAGTAATCTACCCTGCTGTTTTCCCAGCTCTAGAAATGAAATGTACTGGTGTCCAGACCCACAGATAAGGCACAAGGGCTATTTTTAAAAGTTAGTCGATCTGTTGCCTCCCCATGGCTTCCCACAAGGTAGAAAGTGTTAATATTCTAAATAGCTCTAACCCTCTACCCTGTACTTGTTCCAAGTGGCTTCATCATCCACACAGAGCCTTCACTTTTATCTTCCCCAGGAGCATGGGCGCAGGTTCAAATAGTGATAATTACCATAAAACAATTGTGTGGTCCTTCTCCCAATAAAAATCGCTCTGTTAATCAGCCAACTCACAGCCCCTTTGACTGAGGGCTCTTACACCAAACTAGCAAGGTAGAACCCGGCAGCAGATCAATTAGCCCACGTGTGATTGCATGCAAAAACACAATGATTTAGAATCACCACCCCCCTTCTCCACCCCACCCCCACACCATTCCCATTCAACCTGACAACTTGTATACAAAGGCTTTTGCTTCCACCTGACAGCTTGTGGACAAGTGGTGTACGACAGGCCATTAAAACACAAGGTTCCCAATATGGAGAATACGAAATACAGACAAAGACACAAAATTGCAAGATAAAAGGGTGAGCAAAAGAAATGTGCTTGGGACTCATAGGAGGCATAGGGGGCATTCCCTTTCATTTGGATTTTAGACACAGTCACAGGATGAACATTACTCTGGAAGTCCACCCTGTAGACTGTTTGGTGTGTAGGTCCTTTACCAAGGGCCTTCACCTGTAAAAGGAAGCAAGCAAGATTGGGAAATGGGAGAAGTTTCACTGAACAAAGTCTTAGTCAACTCCATTCCTGTCCACTTCTGGGAGTTCTGAAGTGGCCCCATGGTCAACTGAGGTGACTTGGCCTTCACCTCCAGCTTTGCTCAGCAAACAGAAGTACAAAGGCATGTTCTTGGGTGAAAGCAGCTCTCTGCAACTGAGACAAACCCTGACTGAGATGGCAGCGAGGGTTCTCTCTCCTTTGGTGTCAGGAGATCTACATTGTGTATCTCTGCAACTGCCAGAGAGATACTCATCATCACCTGATAGGCTATGTGTTTACAGCCCCTGAGCCTCAAGCCTCAGGCATTAAACTGAACCCCCCACCAGACCAAAGGCACTGCCACTGAGTTGATTATGACTCCTGACCCTACTAGAATTGCCCTTGTGGGTTTGGGGGGCTGTGAGGGGGGCAGAAAGCCTCAGCTTTCTTCGCAGGAGCAGCTGACAGATTCTAACTGCTGACCGTGTGGTTGGTAGCCTAATACATAACCTGTTAGAGCTCATTAAGTTGAACCTACTTCATCTTTATTTCATTCCATCAACGTCTCAAGGAGGTAGATATTTTGAGAAATCCCATTTTGTAAATGAAGAAATTGAGAATCAGACAGAAAACTTGCTGGTGGTCAGGTGAAATAGAAAGTGGACAGAGGTACCATCAGAATTCACGACTCTGATTCCAAAGTCCACTCTCTAAGTAAACTTTCTAAGATCCTAGACCGACTGGGACAGGAATAGATTTGTAAACTACAATTGTATCTCTCTCCTTGATCTTCATCGACAAGAAAGCAGCAAAAGACACTTCTTTGAGGACAATCAGCACTTGCTAAATAGCCCATTTCATAAGCGAACAGAGACATCCATGTGTTTCTTTGGATCCCAATAAATGCTTAATTTGGCATATACCATCAGTCTCTCAGTGGAACAATCAGTTCAAGTGCTTAGATGCTAACCATCAGGTTGGAGGTTTGAGCCCAGTCATAGGTGCCTTGGAAAATAGATCTGGTCGTTAGTTTCTGAAAACGCTATGGAACCCAGTACTACTCTGACACCCATGCGGCTTCCCTGAGTTGGAATTAAGCCAAGGGCAATTTATTTTACAGGTTAGGATAGGTTCTGCTGTTTCAGGTTGGATTTCCCAGGGAGTCATCACGGAGACAAAGATAAGTAGGTGGGTAACTTATTAAGAAGTGCTTGTTTACCTCAAGCCTTCAAAAACGTGGCCATCTAGCGCAGAAGCAACAAAGTCCACATGGAAGAAGCACACCAGCCTGTGTGACCACAAGATGTCGAAGGGATCAGGGATCAAAGAACTAAAAATTATATCACTGTAAATGAAGAGGAGTACAGATTGGGGACCTAAAGCTCATCTGTAGGGGAAGGGACATCCCCTTACAGAAGGGTCATGGGGAGGAGACAAGCCAGTTAGGGTGCAGTGTTAAAATGATTAAATATTCAACTTTCCTCTAGCTCTTAAATGCTTGCTTCCACCTACTATCATAATCCCAAGTCTACCTTGTAAATCTGGTTAGACCAGAGGATGAACACTGGTACAGATAGGAACCGGAAACATGGGGAATCCAGGACAGATGATCACTTTCGGATCAGTGGTGAGAGTGGCAATACTGGGAGGGTGGAGGGAAGGTGGAGTAGAAAAGGGGAACCAATTATAAGGATCTACACATAACCTCCTCCCTGAGGTACGGACAACAGGAAGTGGGTGAAGGGAGATATTGGACAGTGTACGATATGAAAAAAAATAATAATCTATAAATTATCAAGGGTTCATGAGGGAGGGGAAATTGGAAGGGAGGGAGGGGGAATATCAGGAGCTAATACCAAGTGCTTACCTAGAAATAAAATGTTTTGAGAATGATGATGGCAACAAATGTACAAATGTGCTTTGCATACAATGGATGGATGGATTGTGATAAGAGTTGTATGAGTCCCCAATAAAATGATTTTTTTAAAAGTGATCTTGGGAGCAACACTTGGGAAAGGCAGAAGGAGGGAGCAGACAAGGTCAAAGTAGAGGGTAGATTGGAGTATAGTCCCAATAAAGGTCTCAAATAACCCCCAGGGGAGATCTGGAGCAACAACCATTCATGAAAAGTTGTCTTGAATTTGGTCTTGAACCCATGCACCAGTCAGTCATTGGATTTAGGGTGCCCAAGGAATGGGGCATGACCTGGACTCACTGTAACTGAGGCAAAGTGGGCCTCAGCTGCCAATCATCCCAGCAGTTGGAAGAATGAGTGTTTCAGACTTTAATGGGTGTCTAGGAGAGAAATCATAGTAACCATTACACCTATTTACTTTCAAACACCCTGAGGGTTAACTGTTATTAGGTCCATTTGATACAACAGAAAATTCAAGACAAGTTAAATCAGAATTATTGTGTCAGTCCGGGTAGACTAGAGGAGCAAATTTCATAGACACGCATATAGATATAAGGAAAAGGTTTAAATACAAGAGGAACAGGACATTGAGCCCAGTCCAGTTCAAAGTCATAAGTCCGATATTAACCCAAATGCCCGAAATCAGTCTATAAAGTCTCCTGACTCACGAAGGCCCAGGTCAGTGGGTGCAGAATCCTGGTGCTGGCAGGGATCTTCACATGGCTCCTCGCTTCCATGGCTCAGGGTCCATCAACAGCAGAAGCAACTCATCACTGGCAGAGGTCTCCACGTGGCTGCCCCAGCTTCAGAGGTCTGACTCCATCAGAGCAAAGCCATGTGTTCTCTCCGCCGGCTCCTCCAGCTTGTCTTGTCCTCTGAGACTAATTCTCAACAAGTGGGGAGATAGCTTCTCATCTTCATGAGGGTAATATCGCAAGATTTCCAAGATGTATCGGGAGAAAGCCATGCCCACACAGAGGCCTCATTGGCTACTCAATGGCTATCTCCATATAAACAGGCTAGACCCCACCCCTACACTTCAATCATGAAATTAACATAAACACATGTCTGCTACAATCATATAAAGCCAAGTCTACTACCATCAAGTTCATTCTGACTCATAGCGACCATGTAATAGAACCAAGTAGGACTGTCTCTGTGGGTTTCTGAGGCTATAAATCTTTATGAGAGCAAAAAGTGTCATCATTCTCCTTGGCATCCAACTCATGGTGATCCCCTTCAGAATGCAAGGCTGTCAGGCCTTGCAGCATCCATGGACTGTTAGGGAATCAGACCATGGGGATTCATAGAATTTCCATTGGCTGGTTTGGGAGAGTGGATCACCAGGCCTTCCTTCCTAGTCTGTCTCAAAGCTCTACTAAAACCTGTTCAGCATCACAGCAGCACCCACGCCTCTACTGGCAGATAGGTGATACCTATGCATGTAGTGCATAGGCCAGGAACTGAATCCAGGTCTCCCATAAAGAAGGTGGAAATCCTACCATTAAACTACTGCTGCCCCCACACAGTACATTTAACATATATTTAAGCCAAGGAAGTCCATATGAGATGTTTCCCTATGTGCTTCATTTTACTAATGAGGCAACTAAACTTATCCAGGTTAAATGATAATCCAAATCACTTCCCATAATATTGACATAGATTTTGGCAGACTACCCCTAACTCCAAGAGAAAATAAAACACCAAAATTGAAGGTATCAGAGATATTTCCATGCAGCAGGACTTGAAGGATCAGGTTCTTAAAGAGGTAGAAATATCTGGAATTCTGCACCCACATCTCCCTTGGAAGCGTCTGCTAATTCCTGAAGTTTGGGTACAAGAGTCTAGGAAGTCACATAAAAAATGACATATAAAACATTGGGAAGAGAGGTCTGTGATATCTCACAGTACGGAAAAACAAAAATTGGAATTCAGGATTGTCCAGAGGTCAGTATTTAAGGGAACAAGATCTCAGAGAGATGGAAGCACATCCCACACTGCTTGTGGAATTTAGCACACATCTTTCCCTTCTGTACAAAGGTATAGAAAGTAAAAGAATAGAAATTGTTACAGGCTTAAAACATTAACCAAAGATATCCAGTATTGGGATATTCTTAGAGATAAGTATATTTTATGAAAGGGCCATTCTGTGAGGAATATAACATAATTCTTCTATGTGCATCACCATAAAATGCACTGTCCTTGAGTCCATTCTAGTTCACAGTCACCATTGGGAAAGAATAGAACTGCCCCATGGGGTCTCCAAGGCTGTAGATCTTGACAGAAACAAACTGCTGCTTCTTTTGATCGGTATTTGGATATCCGGCTTTCACGTTAGCAGCTGAGCACTTTACCACAAGGCCATCAGGAATCCTGTTCATAATATTCTCTCTCTCTCTCTCTCTCTCGCTCTCGCTCTCGCTCTCTCTCTCGTCATCGGGTCGATGCTGACACATAGTAATTCTATAGGACACATCCCTAAGTTTCCAAGAATTCAGGTTTTTTATGGGAGTAGAAAGCCTTATCTTTCTCTCAAGGAGTAGCTGGTGGTTTCACACTCCTGGTCTTGGAGCTAGCTGAATGCATAAGCATTACACCACCAGCGTTCCTGTTCATAATAAGAAAGCCTCGAAAATAAAGCAAACCCTGGGTGAAATTAAAGAGAAAGCAGACAAATACACAATCATGGTTGGAAATTTAATTGCAACACTTTCATTCTTTCAAACTCAAGACCATCAGAAATCCTTTGGCCCACCTTTTCTCAGATGCATCTTTTGGACAAGGAGGAATATACCAGAGAAATTACAAGACAAGAAAAATGCAAGGGTATGTATATGCTTTATGATAAGCCTTTGATCATGGTTGTAATCTATACCTTGTGAACTCATTATTACCTTCCACAACTGACAGAACAGGCAAAAAATTCAGGAAAAACACAAATTATCTATTTATCTATCGATCTATCCTCCACCCAGCAACTACAAATGAATACTATTTTCAAGTGTGCATGAAAAATTTATCAAAATGAACTACATGCTGAGCTGTAAAAAAAATTCAGACCACATATTTCATGATTAAAATCACTTCAAGTATATTCCCAGACCACAGTGAAATTAAGCTAGTAATCAATTAATAAAAATAGAACCATAAAATCCTCAAATATTTAGAAATTACATATAATACTTCCAAATGACCCCTAGGTGTGAGGAAAGAGAATAGAATCACAACAGAACTTAGAAAGCCCTTGGAGCTGAGTGAGAAAGGACGCACTGCCTACAAAACTTGGGGGAGGCAGTTAAAAACAGGCTTGCAGTGAAATGTACCAGCGCAAATTCACAGAGTTGGAAATTTATGATCTTAGTATCCATTCAGTCAAGAAATTTGGAAAACATTCATCAAATAGAGCTCCAAAGAACACATAAAAGAGACTACAGGGCTGAGCCCAGGTGGTAGAAGCGGTCGAGTGCGGGACTGCGGCCCGCGGGCATGGCGGTTCAAATCCAGCGGTGGCTCTCAGAAGCGGCACTGGGTATCTCCCACAACCACCAGAGGCAGTGATGCCCACACAAAAAGAGAGACTATAATAAAGGTGAGAACCAAATAAAATAAGCATATGACCAAGAAACTCAGTAAAGCCTAAAGTCCTGCTCTTTGAAAAGACAGAGTGCAATTGACAAGGTCGATTCTGCTTTCACTTAGCAGGAGGCCGAATCGGCATTGAAATTCAAATGTTGAACTTAGATTCCAGCGTCCTCTGTCACCGGACGCCCAACACAGACTTGCCAGAAATATAACACCCCCTCTACGTGTTGAAAACTTTCAGGATGGTCCCTAGGGAGTGCCCCTGGGGCATGGAGGGCAGGCTGGGGAGTGTGGCTTGGTGCCCAATCTCAAAGATGGGAGATGGGGAGTTAAGGGGCTCACTTGTGAACCTTCAACAATCAATCAAGAAATGGAAGTTCTCCAAGTGCTAGGGGTGCTGTTACGAAATATGAACATACTCACTCATCTACAGCTTAGGTTTGTTTGTTTGCTGTTGCTGTTTTTAGCTCTCTTCTCTCAAAGTAACTACATGGCTATTGATTACATCGTTAAATAGCATGGATCAACACTGGCTCCAGGGACCAAGTTATTGAGTGATGAAAATAGATATTATGCAAGAGTCAGGGTTATGTCCTGTCTTCGGCTACAGTTAGGTACCCCCAGCCCATCTCAGAATGAGCATTGCATGATTGGGGAGGTATCCACCTCCAAAGTAACAGCACCCAACCATGACATGGCCACACTCCAGAGTTCTGTAGGGACCCTCACCACTCTACCTGCCCACTTCTCCAGCTCTGGAGACTGGCCTTGGTAGCAGACAGCTCCAAAGCCTACAAACAGATAACTCCTGGTCACCTGGCACCAGCAGAGACGGCAGAGTTGGCAGAGAAACTTTTGGAAGAGAATTCTGAGCCTTGATTCACACCCCCAACATCCATAATCTATCAGGGGTCCTCAAACTTTTTAAACAGGGAGCGAGTTCACAGTCCCTCCGACCATTGAAGGGCCGGAGTATAGTTTAAAAAAAAAAACTATGAACAAATTCACTGCAGGCCCAGGATGAGTTGGCTGCTAAGCAGGACAGGCAGCAGTGGCAAAAACACCTGGCGGTCTGGATAAATGTCTTCGGTGGGCCGCGTGTGGCCCACAGGCCATAGTTGTTTGATGATCTCTGGTCTCAATCTTGACTTTTCCTCCTTACAGCCAGCAGCCCTTGCCCCTGTGTGCTACCCACCTGCTCTACACTTGAGCAGGCAAGCCAGGACGCCTCAGCTAGATCCAGGTGACACCAGCCAGTGGCTGACCATGAACCCTCACTCCCTCGCATACAACTTGCTTTCCTGAGCTTCCTCCTCCCCTCCACTCAGCAATTCACAAAATAGAGCTTTGTTGTTGCCATACATGAGAAATGTTGGATAATGAAATGGTCATTAAGTGAAGAGCAAGCATATAATCCTTTGTGTTTATAAAAAGTTATATAATTTGCAAAATGTTTCATCTTAGTTTTCTCGTTGAATGGAAGTAATTGCTGCCTGTTATTTCTCAGTGGGATTTGCTCAGGAAAAGGCACGTGGCTAAGGGCTAGAATATTTCTCTAGCATCCTCCCTGAGCTTGAAAAACCCAGACAAGGTTAGATTCCTGCCTTTGAAGAGAGCTTGAATGCTGAGATAGTTAAGGATTATTCTGCCAACCTGGCCGATAAACACATATGGGATTAATTGAAGGGCGGAGAGATAAATGGCTTGGTGAGCCTCGCCTTTCTAGTTCTCGGATCTCTTGCTCTCTGATGGTTCGACCAGGGTGCAGTTCCATGCTTCAGTTGCTAGCAAGGCTTATTTCCTGTGAGACATCCCTGAGGAGAAGCCACATGGACCTACCCTGATGCCTTGTGGAGACCCCTGCCAATGCTAAGATGCCTACACACTCACTGATTCCACTTTCCAAGTCGTTGTGTGTGTTTGTTTTGTGAGATTGAGGAGGACTTGGTAGATCAGTGTCGGACATATGAGCTAATGTTGGACAGCACTCGATTGGGATGTTTTCTTCATGTACACCTGTCCTTTATATAAAAGTCTCTCTTATACATATATGAGTTTCTGTGGATTTGTTTTTCTAGTCTACCCAGACTAACACACATTTGATTCTCCCTTGAGCTACGTCTTATAAAGGAACCCAAGTGACTTTTGCAGAAAGGAAGGCAATTGTCATTTATTGAGTTAGTAACTAAGTGCTAAACTGCTGTATCACCAGGGCTTCTTCTGTGTGTCAGGGCTTTGATATTAATTCATTGGCCTACTCCTCACAACCCCTCTTGGCATTACTCAGAGTAGAAAACCAATGGGCCACAGGTTTAAATAACCTCAGCAGGCCACAAGGCCTTAACTGGCAGTTGTAGTTTTGTGTTTATTCCAAAGCTCACTTTCTTGAGAGATGATATAGTCAAGTACTGAAAAGAATGAATTCTGTGGTCAGAGACCTTGATTTCAGTGCTGGGTCTGCCACTTCCACCGCCCTGACCATGGGTAAGTTGGTTGACCTCTATTGCAAGATAATGCTGGAACTTATATCCTTAGACTGCTGAGTGAATTAAATAAGGTCATGGTAACAAGTGCTGAGCACAGTGCCTGACACATACGATGACTGATTACTGTTCCTACTCCTATGATTACTATTGCTCCTGATGCTGCCGTCCTAAAGTGTTTCACAACTAATCTGGTCTGTGCCGCTTCCATTTAACCCACATGCTGAACTGATGACTCCACCCGCCTGGTGCAATGCTATGCTAAAGAGCCAACCAAATACACCAGCCATCAAAAGAAATGAGGAAGCGATGGCTGATGGCGAAGCGCATGGGCTTTGTTTTGACCAGTGACTCATCTCGTGACCAATGATCACACGGAACATTGGCCACCTCACCTGGTGAAGAGTAAAGACATAAACAAAACCCTCCTGCTTAGCACATGCAAATTCACAACCCACTTTAAAAGCCCTTTGGACCAAAGGTTTTAAAACCACGACCCACACTTTTTCTTGGTGCCATCATCTCTTCCTTCCATCTGATTTTCCTCCAGTCTCTCACCTGTCCACTTGTTCTTCATGTCCTGCTGAGCAGAGCAGCCGAGGGAGGATATGCCATTAACACAGAAAAATGAAAAAAAAATAGCACATGATGACTCAGAAACAAGTCCTGGATGTGGTCAGCTATTTATCAAATGAATGTCTGTAGATTAGCAAGTGTTCATGTGGTCCTCCATTATGCTCAAAACGGTGGAACCAAACATCGAGTTTTTCAAGCATTTTGGTTGAAAATTTTCTCTTTCACTGGGCCCCCCAAAGTCTTCATGCTTGGAAGAAGCAGCAGTCTGCCGGCTAGAATAATGCCCCAAGTCCACTCCAGGTAGTGAACGGTGTGTGCTTGAACTCTGAAAGCCTGCTGGCTTTGGATCGCATCACAATTATGCCGCAATTATGGTGGCATAGTGGGTTACACGTTGGGCTGCTAAGCACAAGCTCAGCAGTTCAAAGGAGACAATTCGCAATTTCTACTCTGGTCAAGAGTTAAGGTCTCAGAAAACCACAGGGGCAAGTCTACTCTGTCCTAGCTAGGGTCAAGTGTCTAGACGTCCCGCTTTCTAACAATTTAACAATGTCCCACAGCATTTTAAAATTAAAATAGATATATTACAATGCTATTTTTGCATTCTATGAAATGTTTTTTGCTCCATATAGACCAGATTTTTAATCAAGAAACCCCACCCCCCAGTCAATGGTGTCCCCCTTAAAATCTGGTCACTTTATTTAGGGTCACTGTGAGTCTGAATTGACTCAATTTCAGTGAGAGTTCAGGTTATTTTGTGACTGATTTCCTAGATAGGTCTGTCACGGAGCACAGAAACTGGCACAATGAGAGTGCTTGGTCAATACCAGTTGAATGAGTGAATTAATGAGCAAATGGCGTACGATCGAATAAACCAGCACTTGGACCTAGTCCATGTTGCACATTTTACCTCCGTGCTATGTACATTTCATTTTCCTTTCCCAGGTTTTATTTCTCCATGGAGGGAGTGTTGATATCTCCCACTATGTCGGTGTGTGGCGGGGTCCCTCTACTTTAAACCCCACCTCCACCTACGAGCCCAGGTATTCACAGGCTCCCTCTGCATTCCTGGGAGGCAGACACGGAAAGGTAAACAGGTCATTATTTGTCCATTCAGTGACTCATCTTGTTTTAATGTTGCCTTGTCCTGCACAAGTGGAGATGTGGCAACTGTGGAAGTCCAAGCCACCACCAGGGCCATCTCCTAGAAACCAAATACACATCTGGTAGAGCTCACTGGCCTCCATCTCCCACAGACAGGAGCAGATTAGCTAACTGCAGATTACCTTACGGCATAGTTCATAGCTGTCGGGGTATCTACATTTCACTGTGAAGCAAGCCAGCAAAGAGTCCAGCAGGCCTAGAAGAGATGGTGGCTGCGGGACCTGTCTTTCCATTGCCCCCAGGGGAGTGCTCTAGAACAGGGTCCCAAACGGGAGTGGTGTCCTGATCAGAAGTTGTCACACCTGATAAGAATCCAAACCCAAATCAAGCTTGCTGCGGTTGAATCAGTGCTCACTCACAGTGACTCCGTAGGGCAGAGTAGAACTCCTCTTTGCATTTTCAAGGAAGTGAATCTCTGTGAGAGCCCACAGACTCCTTGTCCTCTCTCAAAGTAGCTGCTGGCTTCAAACTGCAGACCTTTTGGTTAGCAGCTCAACAGATCCCCCACTACATCACTAGGGTTCTGCCTTGTAACAACGGTAGTTTTAAAACTTTAGGCTTATACCCAAGCAACAGCTAGTCCGCATTTGTACACTGACTCATGCATCACTTATGCAGCCATTCATACAGGTTGCACATGCGGGGCTCAGCATGGCCTCTGTGGCCATTCTCATCTCTGGTAATGACAGGAAGCTACCTGCCTTGCTTCTAGAAGATTTTAACACCATTGGTCATTCTAAATTCTGACGAGAAAGGGAAACAAACAAGAGAGAAATAAACTTAATTAGAATGAATAGACACTGCTGGCACCCCACCCAGATGCCCTTTCCCAACAGGTGCACCCAGCCCCCAGCTGCTGTGAGAGTTGGCTGCTAAGCGCTCACAGCTGCATCCTTCTCTTGAGGATTGCCCTCCAGCTAACAGAAGCGGCAGTCCTGGACCAAAAGTGCCTACCACTCCCTGAAGCTCCCAGCCAATGACGGACTGCCAGGGGGGATAAATTCACTCTCACTGCCCACCCCCTTTTTCGTTTATAGTCCCTTTCTATGCAAGAAAGAGTCATGTAGGTTCAGACAAAGATGGCCTCTGATTGAACCATATCCTTGCTTATCTCTTCCCCTTGTCCTAGCTTTTTCCCCCCTACACTTTCCGGAGAGTAGCTCCCAAATGGAACTCGAACAATAATTTCCATTTCGGGCACTGCTTCTAAAGTTTTGCTCTTAAACTAGACGTGAAATACAACAAACACTGGCACAACACTTGTCCCCCACAAGGCGCTTTTCTAAGCACTTGGTGTGTCTCGCCACCTATAGTCCTCACCAATCTAGCCCTATGAGATAGAAGTTACTATCACTTCTGCTTTGTAGCTGAGCCAAGTGAGACACAGAGATGCTATGTAACTTAACCAATGGCACACAGCAAGGAAGCCAGGATTTTTGAAGCCAATCAGTCCAACTCAACTCTGTTTTCAACATGGTGCTGTGAACTGCAAGGCCAGCAGCTCAAGACCACCAGCTGCTCTACAGTCTCAGAGACTCGCAAGGGAAGTTCTACTTTGTTCAAGAGGATTGCTCCGACTGGGCACCAACTTGCCCTAAAGACATCTCACCTCCAGTCAAGGCCAAGCCATTGCCATTGCCATTGCCATCCCGGGACAGGGTAGAACTACCCCTTTTCTGAAACTGTATCTCTAGGGAAGTAGAAAGCCTATCTTGCTCTTGCTGGTGGTTTTGAACTGAGGACCTGGCCGTTAGCAGCTCAGATTGTAACCACTATACCATCAGAGATCCTCATAAAGATACACAGCCTCAGGAACCTAAAAGGGGCCATTCTACCCTGTCCTGTAGAGCTACTCTGAGTCAGAATCAATGCAATGGCAGTATTTTTGTCTTGTTTTTAATCAGCTGGTGTCAACTGGCCTCCATCTCCTGGCAATCCCATGCACAGTGAACCCCAATGCTGCCAGGTCCTTCGCCATCCATGAACTCCTGGAATTCAGACCCCTATAACCCATAGGGTTTTCATTGGCTGGTTTGGGAGGCAGAGATTCCCTAGGCCTAGGAGTCAGAATTGATTTGATGGCAACGAGGTTTCGGTATGTTCCATTGGAGAAACCAAGTGTCATTCATGCCCACTCCCTCTGCAAGCTTTAAAATACAAGGAATCAGGGAAGTTTTGAAAGCATAATCCTAAAGAAAAAAAACCCAAACCTCTCAATAATCACAACGGTTTGCTCTATCGCACCTCCCCCATTCCTGGGCTGTATTAAGTAAAGATTAATTTCATACTTGAGCAGATGCTGAGCAGCATGCCCTGCGATGGGTACAGAACGTCATTGTGAAGAGAAAGTAGGGAAAGACAGCTCCAGAGCACAGCCTTTCCCACGTGACATCCTGTCTCAGCACACACTCAGAGGTTCGCAATGCTGATAGGGGAAGGTAGCCAAAGTCAGACATAGGCAGGGATGACTCGACAGGAAAACTGATACAGGCCAGAGGGGTTGTGTCGATTGGTGCAACAATTTGGGGAAAGTGTTTGGCAGCATGGCCTACTCCGAAATACTGGTCAATGCAAGTCCGATATAGGATCCAGTGTGATCATGTTTAGTGGCGACCTGGCAGAGGCAGGATTCTCCCATGATCTGATCTAACATAGTATGGTTAGCTCCGTGGTGCAACCCTTGTGAAGCAGCCAAGCACTGGTGGAGAGAATAGCAAGCCAAAAAAAAAAAAAAGGAGGCAGTGGCATTTTGTCCATTGATTCACAGTAACCTTTATAGGACAGCGTAGACTAGAACAGACCCGGGAGTTACCAAGGGTGTAAGTCTATAGAGAGGCAGAAAACCTCATCTTTGTCCAGTGGAGCCGACTGATGTTTCTAAACTGCTGACTTTGTGGGTACCAGTTTAATGAATAACCGCGATGCCGCTGGCATGCCTCTGTGAGGGCTAGACACCTCCTTCATCTGGTCACCATCTTGAGAAAAGGGAGACAGGTTTCATTCAGGGTGTGGCCTGCTCTTAGTCAAAATTGACAGTGTGTGGAAGCTAACACAATTCTACTGTTAGATTTGGATTCCGCCTCTGGTTCCTTGACCTCCTGTTATAGTGCCAGCTAATCCCAGGAGCCATCAGGAGACTCTCAATCCTGGATTCATTCAGTTCAGCATCCACCACCCTGTCGTCTGCTGGCTTCATTTCCCTGCTTCCTATTCATCAGTCCCTGCAGCTACAGGAGCCAGAAGAAGCTTCCAGCTTACATCTGACCTACGGACTTGAACTGGACTGCACTTCCCCACATGTGCAACTGTGTGAACCATTTCTTGATAGACATCTCTTTATGTATGCCTCCACATACAAGCCTCACGGGTTTTGCTTCTTTGCAAAACCCAGCTGGACACACCCAACACTGCCACTTCAACAGAAATAGCTAAGTATGTTTAGCAAAAGACACATTTAAAGCAGCACCCATTGTAATAGTAAAGCACTGGAAACTACCCAAAGACCATCGAAGTAGAAAAGATAAAAGGGCTGTGGTAACTGCACTTAATTCTGGAGTGAGACTAGCTGAACTATAATTAGACATTTGAAAAATGGCTGTGTTTCACAAGCACGAACCTTGGCTGCTAATCACATGGTGAGCAGTTCTAGACCACTAGTTGCTCTGGGGGTGAAAGATGAACGTATGTATGCCTATGAAAATGTACAGCCCCTCAGGTGCAGTTCTACTCTGTTCTATAGCATCACCATCAGTGGGGATCGACTTGATGGGAGCGAGTTTGGTTTGGTGCCCAGCAGAGAAGTCAATACAAAAGAGTGCATACTTCATGATCTCATTTACAGCAAATGGTAAAGTAGGCAAAAATGTTTGCGTTAGAGGACATGAAGGTGATTACGCTTGGTGGGAGGAGAGCCAGGGTGCTTTCAAGGTGCTGATCACATTCTGTTTCATTTGGGTGCCAATTATACAGAAATGATTTGTGCACTTCCTGTATTTATACTTTACAAAGTCTGCTCAAAGGACAATTTTGTTGAAAGAGAAAGCCTCCCCACATGACAGGTTGTCTTCTTTTAGCAAGAGGTAAACTTGAAGACAAACACAGCGACGACATTTGTACTTTCAAATCCCTTCCTGTTGTTATGAGAGGTCTTTGAGTCAATTTTGACAAAGTACAACTGTCCCATAAGATCTTCGTGGCTATAGTCTTGATGAAAACAGAGAGCCAAATCCGTGTCTCAATTGCTCCTAGGTGGGTTTGAATCACCAACTTTTGGAGAGTAGCTCAATGCTGGTTCATGAAGCTAACCAGGGTTCCTTTTAAATTTCTTATGCAAAGTGAAGCTCATGGCCTTTGGGTCAGACTGACTCATAGCAACCGTATAGGACAGGGTCTAACTGTCCCTGTGAGCTGCCAAGACTGGAACTATTGACGGGACTAAAAAGCCTCATCCTTATGTAGGTTTTATGTGGCTTTTCAGAAGTGAACACCCTCTAGTCCTCATAGCCCTCCCTACGTCAATTTCTGGAATGTTTTTGATATTCCAAAGCACAGGACCTAGACCATTTTCTTGTTAGGTGCCCTCGAGTCAGTTGCAATGCATAGCAAACTCCTGTGCAGCAGGAATAAGCATTACCTGGTTCTGAACGATCTCCATACATATAGCTATGTTTGAGCCCAATGTTAGCAGCCATGGCCTCAATGTACTTCCTGGTGGCTTTTCCACTTTTTCACTGACCCTCCACTTTACCAAGCATAATGTCCTTCTCTAGGGGCTGGTCCTTCCTGATAGCATGTCCAAAGTACCATTTACTTTAAAATGGCAAAACACTCAAGAGACACTCATTAACCACCAGAGTGAAAGTTCTGTCTCTGTCCATCCCCATGTGTGTTTACCCGGAGCATTGATTGATTGTGGCCATGAGTGAGCAAGGAAGTAGGCAGAGATAGTGTCAAAGTTGCAAGAAGCCCCAGACCCTGGGAGCTACCTTTGGAGACTAGGTTCCTCTACATCTCCCCTCCCTTCCTCAACAGCAAAGAAACCAGCAATGGAGCTTCCAGTAGCTCCATCAACTTATTTCAATACGCAAGTGTCCCTGATGTGCAAAAATCTGATTTTTAGGCTCCTTCAACATCTGTTTCAAGCAGTCACAATGTATTATCTTTCTCATAGGTGTGTGGGTGGGGGAAAACAGCTGATGAGTCATCATGCAATTTCTGCTTTTTTTTTTAAAAGATATCAAAATAGAATGGCTTCTGAATTCAATGAAGAAGGCTAAAGTCACAACTGAGAAAAACGTTAATGTGGGATAATGTGCCAGAAATTACTTTTGTCCTTTGCCTGTAGGTCTGGAAAGATGTCCATTTAGATTTGTGGGTATATTTGTAAAGCATTAAAAGAAAGAAAGGGTTGATTTCAAAAGAATAACAATGGCATTACTCCACTCTAAAACTTAAGATGCTTTAGTGTATTATGTAAGATAGAACGTTAGATTTTAGCATTATTCATTGGCTTTATAAGCATCAAGTGAACAATGACTACGAGATAAGTATTGTGCTAGGCGTTAAGGATGTGGAAATGAATGAGACAAAGATTCTATTTCTCTAAAAGCTTAAAATCCCTCTGGGGAGACCTAGTTGGAAGGGGCTAAAGTGCCAGGCCAGGGTCATTCTCTTCCAGAAGAAATTGGCTACTCTTTAGCACAGAAGACTACATTCAGGAAAAAAAGCAAGTTATCTTCTGAATCTCCCTTCCATCCTAGGGTTCCCCACTTACAGCTGCAGCTATTCAAGGTGCTTCTTGAACTTTTTTCTCAAAAAGCATTGGTGAATGAAGCAAAGATGGAATGTGTCTTTAATTGGTATTAGGTACCATTGAGTCAGTTCCAATTCATAGCCACCCTATGCACAACAGAAGGAAACACTGCCCGGTCGGGCACTATCCTCACAATTGTTCTTATGGTTGATCCCATTGTTGTAGCAAGCATGTAAATCCATATAGTTGAATCCATATTCCTCTTTTCTGGTCTCCCCTCCCCCACTCCTTTACCAAGTATGACGTCCTTTTTCAGCGACTGGTCTCTCCTGTTACTATCTCCAAAGTATGTGATATGAAGTCTTGCCATCCTTGCTTCTAAAGCGCATTCTGACTGTACTTCTTCCAAAACAGATTTGTTTGTTTTTTGTCAGTGTTCTTCACCAGCACCATAGTATTTCTTTAGTTTTCCTTATTCAACGTCTGACTTTCTCATGCATAGGAGACAATTGTAAACACCAGGGCTTGGGTCAGGTGCACTTTAGTCCTCGAAGTAACCATACCCTTGCTTTTCAACACTTTAAAGAGGTCTTATGAAGCAGATTTACCTAATCCAACTTGTCTTTTGATTTCTTGACTACGGCTCCCATGAGTATTCATTATGAACCCTAGCAAGAAAAAAATCTTTGACAACTTCAACCTATTGGTCCAGTTTTGAGGATGTGGATCTTCTTTGCATTGAGCTGTGATTTATACTGAGGGCTCCAATCCTTCATCTTCATTCGTAAATGCTTCATTCAAGTCTTACTCACTTTCAGCAAATAAGGTTTTGTCATCTGCATGCCACAGATTCTTAATATACCTTCCGTCAATCCTAATGCTCCATTCTTCTTTACATATTCCAGCTTCTCTAATGATTTGCTCAGCATAAAGATTGAATAACTATGATGGAAGGATACAAACTTGACCCACACCTTTTGTCATTATAAACCATGTACAATTCCTTTGTTCTCTTCTCAGAACTGCCTCTTGCTGTTTCCACAGGTTTCATATGAGACCATTAAGTGTTCTGGTATTCCGATACTTCTCAAGACTATCCAAAGTTGCTTTTTGTTGTTGTTGTTTCTTAAATGAAGATTTTCATTAGTAATAGTGATCTTTCTTTTTACCCTGGGAGATGCAAAAGTATTGCATCTTCACTTAATTGCAGTTCACTTAATTAGCATTCATTAAAATGTACCTGTTCTATGGATGCAAAAGGGTCAGATTTGTTTTCTTGCTACAAAAAAAAATCCACAGGGGTGCACCTTGGAAGACCCCAAAATATTCTGGCTCTTTATTTATTTATTTATTTGGTTTTAGGGCATCACTGCCCTGGTGATGGGAGTAGGAGGCCCAGCCTTTGCCTCTGTGGAGCTGGAATTGAACCTCCATCCCATGGGGCCACAGTCCCGCGCACAACCACTACGCCACCAGGACTCAGCCCCATTCTGGCTCTTTAAAACTTCTCCAATATCATCTGTTATGACTCTCAGCCACCTCCTTCCCACCTCTTTCACTATTCTCTGGGCAAAATCGCATGAATCATGCCAATCCCTTGCCCACCAAGAAATTTTTCTGCAAATTGGTCTTACAACTTGGATTCAGTTACCTCTGATCTTTTCAAGAATATAGCTCAATGATATCTTCTTGTTACTCAAGTACCAGCTTAAATATCACCAATTCCTGGTGATGAGGAAAAGTAGCCTCCAACCATCACTCTGAACCACAGTATCCCAATGTTTACTGGTCTGTGCATGTAGGTATTGCCTGTTCCCCAACTCTCATAGAACGTAAGTGAAGCAACTGTGCGGACAGGACCTATCTAATTCACCATTCTGTTCCCAGCACATAGGAGAAGGACTGGTCTATAGTAGACATTCAATATATATTTAGTAAGCAATTTAATGGAAAGGTAATGAAGGGAAAGATATTGTTGTTAGGTGTCACTCATGAGATCAACTCCAACTCATGGCAACTCTGTGAAAAATGAACTGTCCTCACAGTTGTCATATCTGAGACCGCTGTCAACGTGTCCGTCCAACAAGATGGCCCTTTCTCCTTTACCAGCCATGATGTTCTTTTCTAGGGACAAGTCTTTTCAAAAAACATGCCCAAAGTATGTGAGATGATAGCTTGTCATGCTCCTTTTTCTTGTCATGCTCCTTTTTCTTGCTATGCTCTACTTTTTCTAAGATTGATTTGGTTTATCTTCTGGCATCCCAGGTACTTTGAATAAAGTTCACCAAGACCACAATTCAAATGCATTAATTCTTCTTCAGACTTTCTTATTCATTGCTCAAGTTTTGCATGCATATGAAGTCATCAAAAAGACTGTGGGTTGAATTGAGTGCATTTTTGTCCTCAAAGTGACATCTTTGCTCATTTATACTTTAAAGGGGTTTTGTAAAACAGATTTACCCAATGCAACATATCATTTGATTTCTCGATTGCTGATTCCATGAGCATTGCAACAAAATATTCAAAAATATAAATTAGAGATGTGTTAAATAATTATGTAATATTGGTACATTTGAGCTACAACCTAGCAAATAAAGCTGCTTTTACAGGATTTTTCAAATTACAAACTGTGGGTCATGTAATAAATCCATTGAGAAAGGAAGTAGTGCATTCTATCATATATAGTTCATTATAAGATAGACTAGACTAGAATAGTATAATGGAATGGTATGGAATAGAATAGAATAGAATAGGAAATTTTAGAGTGAATTATATATAATAAGTATTTGGCATGCATGTGTGTACAGGGTATCAATCTAAATATATATCTTAGGCATAATGCTAATTAATTGGAAATCACTGTTGTAAAGGTTAATGACAAGAAAATATATTTATTTTGGAAATGATGATGACAACATATATATAAATGGGATTGATACAACTGATGTATGGAATGTTACATGAGTTCTAAGAGTCCCCAATAAAATGATTTCTTAAACAGAAAATATATTTGTAATGTATTAAATGGAAAAAGTTTTTAAAAAGAGAGTAAAGACAGAATAATTCAATTTTTAAAATAAGTATATTATATAAAATTAAATATCAGATTAAAATATTAACTTTAAGAAGAATTATAGATGGGCACAGAAAACCAACTAAAAAAGCATTAGCCACACTTTTAATTAAATTTTTCTGAGTGGTATTAATGTTTCTTTCTTTATATTCATCTTTGTCCTCTAAATTTTATACATGGAACATGAAATTTTTTAAATGTATATAATTTTTCAAAGATACTGCATCTTTTATTCAACCTCTTTAAAACAGGTTTTTCTTTAATAATAATATCAATGGTGTCGATGGTGATGTCATAAACTACTGCAAATTGGCTTTTTCAAATGCCTTTGTCTAAAGCAAAGTTATCAGGAGCCCTGGTGGTGTAGGGGTTACTCACTGAGCTGCTAAGTACTTGGTCACTGGTTGGAACCCACCAGTCATTCCTTAGGAGAAAGGTCTGGCTGTCTAATCCTGTAGACATTCCACATTTCAGATACCCAAAGAGGCAGTTCGACTTGGTTCTGTTCGGTCATTGTAAGTCATAGAAAGGGGGGAAAAAACCCTTGTTCTTGGTAAAGTAGAGGAACAGTGAAAAAGAGGGAGATCTGCAACAAGAAGGATTGACACAGTGGCTGCGGCAATGGGCTCAAACATTACAATTGTGGGGACGGTGCAGGGCTGAGCAGCGTTTCCTTCTGTTGTACGTAAGGGCTCTCCGAGTCAGAATTGACTTGACAGCGTCTAACAACACCGTCAAGCGAAATTATGACCAAAAGTATGCTACATTTCTGCAAAGGGCTTCGTCTCACCTTATCTTGTCAATGGCCCCTATCTTACAAAAGAAGGAAGGCCACAGTCATATTTATTTCACAGAGGAGGAAACTGAGGCAGAGAGCAGTTAAAGGACATGGGTACAGGCACAATACAAGCTAGGAACAGATCTCACAAAATAGGCAGGGCCTCAGATTGCTAATTCCCTCTCTATGCTTCCTTACCTTCCCTTACCGTACTGCACCCTTAACACCTTGTTGTGTTACATTGAGCAGAATGATTGACTCTTCGCCTCTGACAGTGAGTGACATTTCCTTTTCTCCTTCTCTCTCTTTTAAAATAGTTTTATTGGCATATACGTCACATATAATGCAACTTAATCATTCAATTGTATTAAGGTTTGTGCAAGCATCACCACAATCAATTTTGGAACATTTTCTTCTCATATTCATTGTCATTCGCTCCCCATCTTCCCAATCCTCTCCTGCAATGCCCCTAGGCAATTATAAATCCAGTTGCTGTCTCTACAGATCTTCCTATCCGGGATTTAGTTTATACGTAAAATCATACAAGACACAACCAGAAGGAAAGCAAACAACAAAAATGACAAGACACGTCTTTGAGATTCCAGGCATTCAATCATTTGTTAGCTGAGTACCATCGTTTCTTCTACTTTGTTTGCCTTTGTATCCATTTGTCATCAGCGATATCGGGAGTCAATTGGTCCATTGATTTTGATTTTTGTTCTTTGATACCTGATTGTTTCAGCACCTCATGATCGCACAGGCAAGTGATCTTCTTTTATGGTGGGTTTTGTTGCTTCTGAGCTAGATGGCTGCTTGTTTGTGCTCAAGCCTTTAAG
>PVJH01003720.1:0-137081 GCA_004026705.1 Nesogale talazaci | reverse complement strand
TCGGCACCAGCTGTCGCGCGCCCCTCTCCGAGACGGATCAGGTCAGGTACACGCAACACACGACGCGAAGAATGGCTAGGACTCTTCTGATGGCGTTTCAGCAAAGTTTATTGAAGCTGCCTCCATCACAGGAGGGCAGCGAAGGAGGAGGAACCCCGAGGAGGAGAAACCCAAAACTTTTATAGTCTATTTTAGGCGTGGCTCTATGTGATAGGTGCAGAGGCTCTATTGCATCACCAGTTACTCTTGAGTATGCGCAGTGCTACTTGTTTATCACTTTTGACTAGGAGTTAGGGTGCGGCCAGGCGCCATCTTATGATGGCAAAGGCTGTTCTCACACAGAATCAAATTTTCCTTGAGTTTCCATTCCTCCCACTGCACTCTACTTCTGTGTCGAGGTCAGTAATTTATTGCAAGGGCCACACAGAACTCACAGCTAGTACCTACAATTTGCGGGGGGTGGGGGGGAGCTACTAGGGAAATAAATAGGTCATGACATGTCAGGATCATGAAACAGTAGTTATAGATTAGAGGGTCCACATCAACACTTCTCCTCAGCCAGTGACCAAGTTTCCTTCTGATCCTTACTTTCTTAGTCATGTGGTCCTTTGACTTCTGCTTCCTTGAACTAGGAAGTCCATTTGTCATTCTATCACACAGCCCCATCAGTTCAGCACTATTCCCTCTGCTCTGTCACATACTCTCCATGCCTCAGTCTCTGGGGCCCCCGGTCTCAGCTTTCACAACTTCAGAAAGAGATCTGGGATGCACTCTTCCCCTGGTCCAAGACAATCTTTTCTGTCTGACATGCCTCTTCTAGGAGTGGCTTTGATGGAGACATGGTTTTTTGCAAATCATAAAGAAACAGAGAAAGGTGACTTAATTCACACCCTCTAGTAAAATAGAATTTAAAGACACATTCTATTCAAATCCAGTAACAGAGAACACTCTGCAAAATGGGATCATAGTCACAGACATGGAATTCGGAATTATAGTGCACCACACAAGGAATTATAACTAGAAGGAATTATGATTACATCTCACTTTCTTTGTAGCTGTTTTCAAGTTTGAGTGGTCTTTGAATAATTTGGAGAAATAATACTTTAAAAACAAACTTCCCTTTCTTGTCTACAAGCCCTAGTTTATACTATTCATCTTTCTTGGGAGAACCTTTAGAAAATGCTGAACCATGTCTCTTAATACTGTTCCAGTAACTCCCATTTTGGGGATTCAACCTGCCTCTGGGTTCCCCCCCCCCCACCCCTGGCATCAACATTTTATCTATCTACCTCTCTGGAGTCTAAAAACGTGCAACAAGCGATGGGTCTGAAGGACATCACTCATATGGGACAATCAAAATAGTAAATTCCTACAAAACTTTTGAGGATTTTCACAAGGGTAAAGAAACTCTTATACAATAGCTCTCATCTCAGACTTAATCTAAAGTTTGAAGTTGTACCTATAAAGCCATTTATTTCATGGGAGAGGGGGAGCAGGGAGGAAGGGGAAACATGAGGAGCACAAGTAGACAGAAAATGTTTCAAGAATGATGATGACAACAAATGTGCAAATGCGCTTTGCATACAGTGGATGGTTGGATGGATTGTGATGAGTTGTATGAGCTCCTCCAGCTTCTCAGATGCTGCTAATGGCTTGACTGGATGGTCAGGGACTGGGAAGGAACATGATTGGAAGATTGGTGACAAGGATGTGTGGGAAGAGGTATGTGGATGGATCTCTCTGAATGGACCAAAAAAGTAAAGGTAATCATGTCTCATGTGAATGCTCACCAAAGGGTTACCTCTGAAGAGGAGAACTGTAACAATCAAGTGGATAAGATGACATGCACTGTGGAGTCTGGCCCTCCTCTTTCCTCTGCCACTGCTGTTATTGCCTAATGGGCACATGAACACAGTGGACATGGTGGCAGGGATGGAGGTTATGCATGGGCACAGCAACATGGACTTCCACTCACCAAGGCTGACTTGGCCACAGCCACTGCCGAGTGCCCTATTTGCCAGCAGCAGAAACCAACGTTAAGTCCAAGGTATGGAACCATTCCTCGGGGAGATAAACTGGCAACTTGGTGGCAAGTTGATTATATAGGACCACTCTCATCCTGGAGGGGGCAGTGCTTTGTTCTGACTGGAATAGACACATATTCTGGATATGGATTTGCCTTCCCTGCACGCAATGCTTCTGCCCAAACCACCATTCGTGGACTTACAGAATGCCTCATCCACCAGCATGGCATCCCACATAGCATTGCTTCAGATCAAGGAACTCACTTTACAGCAAATTCAGTGCGGCAATGGGCCCATGGCCACGGAATCCACTGGTCATATCATGTTCCACATCATCCTGAAGCAGCTGGCTTGATAGAACGATAGAATGGGCTCTGGAAGACACAACTGCGACACTAACTACATGGCAACAACTTGTGAGACTGGGGCAGTGTTCTCCAGGAAGCTGTATATGCTTTAAACCAGTGGCCAATATATGGTGCTGTGTCTCCAATAGCCAGGATTCATGGGTCCAGGAACCAAGGTGTGGAAAGTGGAGTGGCACCACTCACTATTACTCCTATTAACCCACTTGCAGGATTTTTGCTTCCTGGCCCAGCAACCCTATGTTCTTGGGGACTGGAGATCCTGGTCCCGAAGGAAGGAACCTCTCCCACCTGGAAGCACTGCACAGATTCCACTGAACTGGCAGCTGAGAATGCCCCCTGACCACTTTGGACTTCTCATGCCTTTGGATAAACAGATCAAGAAGGGTGTTACTGTACTGAGTGGTGTTATTAACCCAGATTATCAAGAAGAAATTGGACTGGTATTACATAATGGGGGTAAAGAGGAATATGTCTGGAATCCAGGAGATCCCATAGGCCAACTCTTAGTGCTACCATGCCCTGTGATAAAAGTAAATGGTAAATTACAGCAACCCCACTCCTGGTACCATAATGTGTTAGTCCGGGTAGACCAGAGGAACAAATTTCACAGACACACATATAAGATATAAGGAAATGGTTTATATAAAAGAAGAACAGGACATTGAGCCCAGTCCAGTTCAAAGTCATAAGTCTGATATTAACTCATGTGTCCAAAATCAGTCTATAAAGTCTCCTTCTGACTCATGAAGTCACAGGTCAGTGGGTACAGAATCCCAGTGCTGGCAGGGGTCTCCACATTGCTCCTCATTTCCAGGGCTCAGGGTCCATCAACAGCAGAAGCAACTCATTGTTGACAGAGGTCTCCATGTGGCTGCCCCAGCTTCAGAGGTTTGGCTCCATCAGGGCAAAGCTGTGTGGTCTCTCCGCCAGCTCCTCCAGTTTCTTGGACTTGGACACTGCTATCTTGTCTTGTCGGTGATTCGTCATCTCTGAGACTAACTCCCAACCACTGGGGAAGATAGCTTCTCATCTCATAAGGGAAATATCACAAGACTTCCCAGAAGTCTCAGGAGAAAACCATGCCTACACGGAGGCCTCATTGACTACTCAACAGCTATGTGCAAATTAACAGGCTAGACTTCACCCCTACATTTCAATCAGAAAATTAACATAAGCACATGACTGCCACATATGAGGAGCTCAAGAAGACAGAAAATGCTTTGAGAATGATGATGACCACAAATGTGCAAATGTGCTTTGCATACAATGGATGGATGGATGGATTGTGATGAGTTGTATGAGCCTCCAATAAAATTATTTTTAATGTCATTAGTTTCTTTTTCTGCTGTCTAGCCTTCAAATTATTTTCCCTGGTCTTTTATTCTTCAGCCTGTTCTAATTTATAGATCCCTGTAGTCAATTCTACTGGCCCTCCCACCAGTTTAGGATACTTTGCCATCAAAAGCCTGACAGGGGATGGGCCCGCAGACTCAAGCAAATCACTGGAATAAAAAGGCAGTGCTGCTACCAGAGAACTCGAGGTCAAATCAGGATAAAAAGAAACAGTTTTTCTCTTTTGTTATTTTCTTCTTTAGTTTTTCAGCTTCTTTCATATCCCACTTGAGTATATCTAAGCATTCCATTCATTAAACACTTGAACAATGATAGCTGCCCTTTCTGTAATGTCAAGGTTTGTTTGCCCTGCCTAGCAATATTTTCTTGTATGTTCATTTGCATTCTCCTTAAAGACTCAAAGATATCCATTGAGAAAATATTTCTCAGTGGTTTGAACTTATCTTATTCCCTCTTGCTTCAACCTCTCAAAGATATATCTGGCTGATTCATAATTTCTCCAATTTGATCACTAGAGAGAATCTGTTCCTTTGTGGAAAGCATACTCTTCCTCTACATATTATACTGAGTCATCTTCAATTGTACCCCCCCCACCCCGCAACTTGGGTAGATTGGAAGCAGATGTTCCCAGATGACAATCTGTCCTTTTTACTTGTGTATGTGTGTGTGTGTGGCTAGTTCTCATTTTAAGGAAAGGAGTAAGGAAAGTAAGAGGGAGGAAGAAAGGAAGATAAAATCTCAAAACGGAGCATTATTTTATAGGCTTCCTCTGGGTCTCAAGAAGAACGTGGTGGGGAATGCCCAGGCTTTTGGACAGTGTCTTGCTTGAAGCAATGTGTACCTTGGTTGCATGAGAAATTTTTTGTGAGTGGCAGGCAGCCTAATGCACTAGCCTCCTGATCATCTTAGCTTGACACCCATGCCTTGAATGCTTACATTGAGCACTGGTCACCGACCTAACGGTTTTTACTGGTTGACACACTTGTCTGAGAGTTTTCAGTTTTTATTGATGACCCGGAGCTCTGGAAAAATAGAATTTTCCTTTCCAAATGCCCAAATGGAGACACAAAATTGTGGTTCACCAAAAAGTCACTGTAGCTTTAGACAAAGAACTGGGAAAACAACAAAGACATTCATCTTCATTAAAAAAAGAAAAATTTCCAAGAACTACATTGAACAAAATATTACCAAACCATGACAAAAAAAAAAAGCCAAGAGAGCAAAGGCTAATTTTTCTAGAACACTTCGCTCCTAGGTGTGGAAGTGAAGTCAGTGTGTGGGGGCCTGGAAGCTAGGGGTTTCCTTACAGGATTTTTGCTCAGCAGGTCAGACTCTGTGAGGATCAACTGCGCCTGTGGATTCAGAATATCCTGCCGACTACACCAAAGTATTTTTCTGCAGGAAAATGACCACAAAGTTATAATCACGAGGAAAAATGATTTTTCCTTGGCATCTGCGGCAAAGAGAAAAGAGAGGTGGGAAATAGCAGGGCACGCCATCAGTAAGATGCCTGTCTGAGACCAAAGAACATCCCAAAACCAACAGTATCAATAGAAAAAGCATCGATAGCAGCTCTTAGTCTTCCATTGATGGATTAAAGACCCTTGACAGCTCCGCAAAAGATCCTAGAAATCACCCAGGATGAGTGGTCTTGACTAGTGAGTGCCAAGTTGAGGACCTAAAATGTACACCCCCAACTATCTGGAATAAAAAGGGTTTTAAAAATCAATCCACCTCTATACATGTCCTCCTCCAATTCTTAATCATTGCTGTACATTTACAGTAACAACAATTAGATAGGTCTTGTTTTTTAGCCAATAAGCAGGAGGAGACGAAAACAAAAGTGATGCTTGCCCTTCCTCTATGCGGGTTAGTGGTGTCGCGGTCACTCATTGGGCTGTGAGCTTCCCATCGAGGTTGGAAAGAGTCCACTCCAGTGACCACACAGAAGAAAAAGGGGACTCTCTCTTCCAGTAAACAGCCTCCAAAACCCATCAGGGCACTTCTCCTCTGCCGGACCGGGTCTCAGAGAACCAGCATTGATTGGCTAGCAGTGGGTTCTCTTTTGGTGTTTACACTAGGTAACCTCTCCTTCCAAAGGCAAATGACTTCTCTCTGCTTTTCTATATTTTCAGGGAGAAGGTTCGTGTTAACCAACTCACCTTGTTTTCCTTCATTACTTGGTTTTTACACAGTGAGCATTTACGTGTGTAAAGTGAAAATCCTGAAAAGAGACGATTTGTTTTTAAAAAGCATTGCAAAAAAAATGTAAGCATTTTGTTGGGGACTTGTACAACTCTTATTGCAATCCAGTTATACACCCATTGTGTCCAATCCATTTGTACATTTGTTGCCATCATCATTCTCAAAATATTTGCTTTCTAATGTGCCTTTGGTATCTGCTCCTCATTTCCCCCTCCCTCCCTGATGCTCCCCCATGAATAGTTGATAATTTATAAATTATTATCATTTGGTTATGTCTTACCTTGTTCAATGTCTCCATTCACCCACTTTTCTGTTGTCCATCTCCCAGAGAAGAGGTTATATGTAGATCATTGTAATCAGTTCCCCCTTTCTACCCCACCTTTCCTTCACCCTTCCAGTATTACCACATTCACTACTCATCCTGAAAGGTTCATCTGTCCTACGATGAAAAATTTTAAATGCATGAATAGTATATATGATTGGACTATACAAATTACTAACAACAATTGAAATGTGAGGAATTTTACTTATATCTTTGTCTTTATGATCTATATTCCTATAGAAAATAAAGTACTGTGAAAAAATACCTTTAAAATTAAGACGTGTAACTTGAGGGAATATTTCTTTGCATTATTAAAAATATGGCTATACAGCCCAGGAATCAAAAGAAACTGGGCAAAATGTTGACAAATACTGTGTTCTGGAACCATGAGTCATTTTCTATTCTTAATACTGAATTTTCAACATATCTTAAGAATGATTGCTGCTACCTGCTATCAAATGATATTGCAAACCCCGCATTACAATATAAAAAATTCTTCCAAATGCACTGCCAGGGAGTCTACTCCGACTCATAGAGCTGCCTCTATGCATTTCCAAGAGCATCATGCTTTACAGGAGTAGAATACCTCATCTTTCTCCCAAGGAAAATCTATGCGGTCAAACTTCTGAACTTGCAGTTAGCAGCCCAAAGCTTACCCCAGTAGACCATTGAAGCTTCATGTGATATCAGAAGGTAAGTATTTGAGGTATTTTCTTTTCTTTTTTAGGGGGGGGGGCATCACTGCCCTCTGGTGGTCATGGGAGCTACCCAGTCTTGCTCCTGGAGAGCCGTTGCTGGATGTGAACTGCCAAGCCCTTGTGCCGCAGTCTCGCATTCAACCACTACACCACCGAGGCTCAGCCCCGTATTTGAGATATTTTCATCTTTTAAATCTTTTGATCATATTAGCCACTGACCTCTCATATCATGTGCTGTGTTGAGATACTGTTTCTTTGACAAACCTTTTCATTTGTCTAACATCTGAGTCCATTCTTTTAATGCTTAACACCCAGACTTTCCTTAAAACTCTCAGTTCCACCCCCAAACAATTCATACTGCAAACCTTTTTGGAACTTTCAACATATCTTTTTGGAAATGCAACACTTCAAAGTGCACTAGAACAATGATTGCACTAATTTCCACGAAAGGCCTGCGAGTTAAATGGCACATCTAACCTGAGAGATGGATTAGGAAGCATTTTCATTAAGTCCATGCAGACACCTAGGAAGATAACCAGCACTTAGGTGGATGGAATTACAATTAAGAGATATTTTAGAGAAGTAACCACTTATTACAAAATGGAGCAATAGCGATACCTCAGATACAATTAAGCGAAATAAATGTATGCTGTGCATTTGGAACAAAAAGGTAAAAGGAGAATTATGTTACAAATGAAAGAGAAGGAAAAAAAACAATACTTATAATAAAGTTTAAAAACATCCCATGTAGAGCTATGTTCATCAAGCAAAATCTAGCCTTCATGTTATATTTGGTAAGTGCTATCTTCTTCCTTTAAGTATTCCCCAGCATGCCTCCAACCTAAGATAAACCTGGAAAAGTTCAAAAATCTACTAAGAAAAGCTTCTGTCATGAGACAATAGATTTAAACACAGGATATCTTCGAAGAGATTACAACTCATCTTGCTGATTTAAGATAGAAAAGTCAGTACTTGTAATAAACTTGAAGTCTGAAGAAGATTCTAAAGATGGAGACTTTACAATGTAATCCTCGACAAAGGTTAAGTAAATGTAAGCATCTTGAAAGGGCAGTCTGAGTTCTTAAACATTAGCTGGTGGATGATATTACAGAAGCTCTAGAGAGCTTATGGGAGTCAGCTGTTCTTAAAAGTAAGATAAATTCTGGCAATGCAAAAAATGTAGATGCTAAGAAAATATTACACTTTTATGAATGACTTTCACTCAACAAATTCACTGTCATTGGGTTGATTCTGATTCATTGAGGCCCCATAGAACAGTGTAGAACTGCCCCCGTGGATTTCTGAGAATGTTACTCTTTATAGGATGACAAAGCCTCGTAACTTTCCAAAACAATAGTTGGTGGTTTCGAACTGCTGTCCTTGTGGTTAGGAGGCCAACAAGTAACCCACCAAGGCACCAGGGCTCCTCGTAAACAAAATTATCATTTACATATCACATAGTTCACCTCGTTAAATAAATGATTTGATGAATTTTAACTTATTCAGCATTATACAATTATCACCATTCTCCAGTATTAGAACATTTTTATCACCCATCAATAAAATTTAGAACCCATGAGAAGCCACTCCACATGACAACCTGCTAAAACTTGGGAACCATTAACATATACCTAGAACTTTGCTTCTTCTGGAAACACATAATGCTTGAATCATAAAACATGTGGTCTTCCATAACAAGTCTCTATCACGTAGCAGAAGGTTTCCAAGGTTTCCATTTAAAGAATGTATCAGTACTTCTTCCCTTTATTGTCTATGACATTGCATTATGTTTATCCCTGAAGTGAGTATTAGTGGTGCCGTGGTTAAGTACTTGGATATTAAATGAAATATTAATAATTCATAGCTGCTCTGTGGGAGAAAGATAGGATAGTCTGCATCTGTAAAGATTGATAGCCCTGAGTCACCTTAGGGCAGTTCTACGCTGTACTCGAAGGTCACCATGAGTCATAATCAAATTGACTGCAGTAGGTTATGTGCAACACTTTGGGTGATAGACTTTTAAAATTGAGTTGAGCTCACTCTTTTGTTATTACAAAAAAGTGCTGCTTTGAAAACAAATATTGTACATAAGTTTTTCTCTGAATACATGTTTCCTTTAGTGACTTTCTTAGAGTAATTCCGTAATGCCCTTTTGGTGTGTGGAAGATGATAAAGCCGATCAGGTAGTTTTCCCACGATTCCTAGTTCTTGTAAAGTTGAACAACAGGGAAAAAAACCTTGTCTGATCTTGAGTTGTCTTCACAGATTCCAGCGTCCCTTGTTGTGGCCCTGGATTTCCCCTGGACTGAATGGGTTTAGTCATGACTGAGGCATTAAAATCAGAATAGATCCACCTGTGTGAAATATGAGTGGACCAGGGTGATAACTACAGTGGGAAAACTGATGGGTCAAAAGCCTGAGGATGTGAGGCTTGGGAAAGGTGGAGAGAGCTCTTTTAGGACGGTCATCCATCTGCCAGGACAGCGGAGAGTGACTGACATTGAAAGCCCTGTGGTTGGGACCATCTTCAAGCAGCTTTAACCCTTTCAGTCAACATGCTTGGTTTCTGTGTCCCATGCGCACTGCTCTTGTCTTCCAGGAAGGCTATGTAAGTTTCTATCAGAATGTTAACCTCAATTTTTTTTTCTTATTCTGTTCTTAATATGGTTTACCCACATTTTAAAGTTTTGACTTAGTTCCTATTTTGTTCCCTTTGCCTGGATTAGATTGGGAAAAACTGTTTCAACGCCTTGGTTGTGACATATATTTTGGCTGCCTCCAACCTAGAGGACTCATCTCCCAGAACTTCATCTGTGGTGATACATAGTGTTTTAACAACTAACTAAGACCTTCAGGATTTTCTTCCTGGATTGTCCTTGTCAGGAAGCTCAACTAAAACTTGTCTACCAAGGGTGACCCTGAAGGTATTTGAAATACTGGGAGCATAGCTTCCACTATCACAGCAACATGATGCAGCATTTGTGCATCATGGTCACTTAATTGAATGTCAGAGATTGCAGTTAATATCTTGAAGCCATACATTTGATTCCCTTTAGCCATACATTTTATGTGATTGGATTGGGCACACCTTTAACATTTAGAAAGCTTTAAACTCTACCCTGGCTTTTTAGGGAGCCCTGGTGGTATAGTGGTTATTTGATGGGCTTCCCCATACAAGGTCAGTGGTTGAAAATCACCAGTCACTCCACAGCAGAAAGACATGGAACTTTCTGCACCCTCAATAAGTTTCAGTCCCATGATGCTCACCTTCCTGACATAGTCACTGAAGACAAATGTGTACATAAGTAAAAGTGGTGAAGAAAGTTGATAGTGCCCGGTTGTTAAAAGATATAGCATCTGCAGTCTTAAAGGCTTGAATGTAAACAAGTGTTCATCTAACCCACAAGGAAGAAGCACACCAGCCTGTGTGACCACGAGAGGTCAAAGGGATCAGTTATCAGGCATCAAAGAACAAAATATCATACCATTGTGGGTCCACCTTCCTGATATGATTGCTGAAGACAAATGTGGGCATAAGATAATGTGGTGAAGAAAACTAATGGTGCCCAGTTATCAAAAGATAGAACATCTGGGGTCTTGAAGGCTTGAGGATAAACAAGTGACTTTCTAGCTCAGAAGCAACTAAGTCCACATGGAAGAAACACACCAGACTTAGTGATTGCCAGGTGTTGAAGGGATCAGGGATCAGGCATCAAAGACCTGAAAATTATATCATTGTAAATGAGGGGGAGTACAGAGTGGGAACCCAAAGCCCATGTATAGGTAATGGGAACATCCCTTACAGAAGAGTCACAAGGAGGAGATGAACAACTCAGGGTGCAGTGTAGCAATGATGAAACATACGACATTCCTTTAGTTATTGAATGCTTCCTTCCCCCAACCCCACCACTATCATTATTCAAGTTCTACCTTACAAATATGACTAGACATTAGGATGTACACTGGTATAGAGAGGTACTGGAAACATAGGGAATCTAGGATAGATGATCCCTTCAGGACCAGTGGTGAGAGTAGCGATACTGAAAGAGTGGAGGGGAGGTGGCGTAGAAAGGGATTATAAGATTCTACATATAACGTCTTCACTGAGGTACAGACAGCAGGGAAGTGGGTGAAGGAAGACATTGGACAGTGCACTATATGAAAAAATAATAATTTGTAAATTATCAAGGGTTCATGAGGGAGAGAAGAAAAGGAAGGGAGAGAATGAATGAGGAGCAGATACCAAGGGCTTAAGTAGAAAGCAAATATTTGGAGAATGATGGTGGCAACAAGTGTGCTTCACATACAATGGATGGATGAATAGATGGATTGTAATAAGAACTGTATGAGTAACCAATAAAATGATTACTAAAAAGAAAAGAGCTCCAGTCATGAAAACTCAAGAGGGACAGCCCTACAGTCCTATTGATCCTGATGCATCTGCACTGACTCGATGGCAGTGGATTTAGATTTTTGGTTTGATCCTTTCTTTCTGCTTGTCCAGGACCTCAAATCAATCAGCAGGAATGAACCAGGATCTCTCGATTCATGCTTGGATGTGTATAGTCCTAGCCATATATACAGTTTTCTAGGTCCCTAGGGATATTTTAGAGGTTTTTAAAAAAGTTTTATTAGCATTTCATCCGGACACCCTACAATTCACTAATTCAGTCAGCTCAAGAAGAGTTGTATAATTATCACCACAGTCAATGATAGCACATTTTCTTCAACCTTGTACTCATGCTGGAGAGCTTATAGCCACCTTGTACCTGGGTTTCCACGCCTTCTTGGTCAGTTTGGACCAGGCACCTATTTCCCCAACTTGCTTCAAGCTTTAGAAAGCTGTGATGTTCAATAAGAGCCTTTGACTTTTCCCAACAATTTCCCTGAGCATAGAGTTTTTCTTATGGCATGACCTCAAAGTCTGGTTAAATAATGGCACAATTATAATAATGATATAATTTCCTATAAACCATGAGAAAGGGCAACATAGCAATTCTTAGAAAAGACATTTTGTGGAAATGCTTCATATGTACATGTGCCTTTCTGTTCACATCGATGCATATCTATCTATCTATCTATCTATCTATCTATCTATCTATCTATCTATCTACCTACCTACCTACCTATCTATCTATATAACCACACAGGTATTTTTTGTTGTTATTCCTGTTGCTGCCAAGTTATACGGTACAGCATTTATCAAAATTGCCATGGATGCTTGTCGACATCTTGCTGCTTCATTTACTTGGGTCAAGTTGTGCAGGCTTCATTCATATTGGAGATTTCCTTTCTCAGCACCAAATATAACCAATGCCTACTGTCTAGAAAAATGATAATCTCTCATTTCCACTTCCTTCTCTGATAATCATAAAAGAATACTGTTCTATCTACCTATCTGTCTATCCAATTTTGACTTTTTCTAAAAGTGAGAGCATACAGTATTATTTTGTGATGGATTCATTTCACTCAGCATAATGCCCTTCAGTTTCGCTCGTATTTTGAGATGTTTCATTAACCTGTTTCTATTCTTTACGATCATGCAGGATCCCATTGTATGTGTGCACTATAGTACATTTATCTAGCAATCTGTTGATGGTCACTGTGGCAGTTAATTTTTATGTCGCTATACACTTGTGTCTGGGTGGAGTTCAATCTGTTAATCAGGTCACAGCCTGATGATGGCTCCTGAGATTGGTGATTTAATTTATGAGTGACTCTGAGAACCCCTCCCCTCTCTCTCTGTCCCTTTAACTTTCTGTTTGCTGGGACGCTGGGCTTGCCTGCAGGGACCATGCATGAGGTCCACCCAACCCTGAGAGCTACTGGTGTTCTGACTTGAACTTAAACTTGACTTGAACTTGTTCTGAACCACAACAGTAAGTATTTATTTTTTGATGGATCTTTGGTTAATTACTAAATAATATAATTTTCTAATTTTTCTAATTTTGTTTTTATGTATGGATCAGTATAGTCATAAAGACTCCCACCTGATAGTCAGAAAGTCAATATGAGAGTAAGTAAAAAACTATGAAGGCAAAATCATAGACTCCTTCAATAAACAAAAAATATTGCAATGTGAAGCTACTTTTTTCTTGCTATATCCTCAATTTAGGTCTTTGCCCTCCTAACAGGGGTGTTCCCATTCCTCTCACCTTTCCAAGAAGGTCCCTCACACAGACTCTCTATGAGTTGGCATTGACTTGATGGCAGGGGGTGTGGTTTTTAGTTTTGGTTCCCAGAAGAATGTTCTACCCTTTGATTTACACCATGACTGTTGCAGCTTCCTCAAAGGATTCAAATTCTGTTCTTTTTCAATACTCTTTGAGTTCAGAGAAGAAAATGTAATCTGGACTGGATAGGATCAGGCCTGTTGGGTGGAGATGATCTAGTTTCCTAATGAAATTAGCATAGGACAGTTCTTGCTACCCTCAGAAAATGATAGGTACACAGTCACGATGAAAACAGTATCCCTTGGTTGTCTTTT
The DNA here is from genome assembly GCA_004026705.1 of Nesogale talazaci. NCBI lineage: Eukaryota > Metazoa > Chordata > Mammalia > Afrosoricida > Tenrecidae > Nesogale > Nesogale talazaci. The sequence continues at coordinate 123,624 of PVJH01003720.1, read as the reverse complement.
TCCTGATCTTATTCTCATCAGAACAATTTCCTTCAACTTATTCCTACTAAGCCTCCATTATCATTCACTGCTCTTGGCGAATGTCTATCAAGATGACCCCTTAGGAATTCCAAAAAGTCTCCTTTACCTTCCAAGCCGACATCTCTCTTGAATTGAACTGCCCTGGAAGAGCACTGTTTTAATTAGACCTTTTTTGAAGGAACCCTGAAGAGCCAACTCTATTTCTGAGGGAACTTGCCTATAGCCATCTGTTGATAGCAAAGAGATGCTTAATTACATTTTATTTCAAATCAATCCATGCATGTGTGAACCGAGTACCCATAAACTTTTACCTGCTTTCATACTGTGCTTTTAATAGCTTTTCAAAGACTGTTACAGCTCCTCACACTATTAATGATGTATATTTTTGACGTGGCAAAGAAAGTTTTATGGAACTTTGACAATTAAAAAGTAATTGTTATGCACCGTAGAGTTGGTTCTGACTAACAGGGACTCTGAACACAGTAGGCACAAACTTGGCCTGGTCCTTAGAAAGGTATTTTTTCTTCTACATTTATCAATTCTCAAAAGTGTTTCTGTTATTTGGTCTCTCTTGAAGTACAGCAACCTCTGGCTTTCCTCCCACACCAATAATCACAGAAGAGGAATATCTTTGATATTACCCCATGAAGTTCAATGGTTGGTCCAGATATTGCATCCCTTGAGTATTTGAAAGGGAGTATGTAGAGTAGTTAAGAGTATGGACTCTTTTTGTTGTTGTTGGCATCACTGCCCTCTGGTGGAAGTGGGAGGCCCAGTCTTGCTCCTGGAGAGCTCCTGCTGGATTTGAACTGCCAAGCCAGTGGGCCGCAGTCCTGCACTCAACCACTACGCCACCTGGGCTCAGCCCGAGTACGGAATCTTTTGCCTGACTCTTTACAGGAAAAAAATCCTTGTTCTCTTATATGCCAGCTGTGTGATATCAAGCAACTTCATAAACTCTTTTGTGTCTGAGGTTTTTGTATGGAAAACTGAGAATTTATATATCTCATGGCACTTTTATAGGAATAACCAGTAAATATTTCCCCTAAGCCCATGACTTTCACTTGTTGTGTATAACACTTGTAAATCATCATTTGCCTAAAACTTATGAGGGAATAGCTTCATTATGGAATTTAGAACTGTATACATGAATTTCACAAACTTTTCTAGAATCATACAAAAGTTCTCAGAATGCTTTTCTTTTAACTCTGGGAGCAGTGAATACATGACCTTACCCCTTCGCAATAATTTCTTCTCATTAAATGGAATAAACCAGGAGGGAAATAGGAAGAAACTCACATTCTCCTTTATTGTAAGACAAAAGGAAGGGGCTGCAATCTTCCTGTGGTTTGGCATGATCCTTTTCTGTGCTTGGAGCTCTTGTGTTAAGAGAATTTTCAAGCTTCACAAACAGGCAGGTGTCTTGTCAGTCTCGATCACTGTTACATATCAGTACCCAGAGAAGTACCTGCAGGATGTTGGTTTTTTTTTTGTTGTCAATTTTAATACATTCCCATGGAACGAAAAGGGAATGACTCATTATATCAACCAGCTGAAAAAGCTCCATTTGGCAGTCCACTGGTCAGACAGGCTGTATTTTAGCCATGTTTACCACAGCAGACAAGTAGTGAGATGAAGTTAACTGCACTATGAAATTTATAAGAAACAATAGAAGAAAGCAAAAGATATCTGTACGCAGGCTACAAAGCAGGTATTTGGACAGTGATTATACAACTTATTACTTGCAGTTTCAACAACGTATAATTGCTGAAGAATCACTGTTAGCCAAATAGAAAACTCAGAAAATTTAGCAAAGTCTCTGAATAACTTCCACTGTTTATTTCCTGCCATTTTAATTATAAGACTTTTGCAGATGTTAAGCCAGATGGGTCTTACACTTAAAAAATGCTATCTTAGAAAAGTGTGTAATTAGTTACTAAGCAGTGTTTTCTCTCAATTACTCATTTCACTTATAGAGCAAAAGCTGGGAGTACATTTTTAGTAGGGAGTACGTACTGTGTTGTATATGTGCAGTTTCAAAAGGAAGCTTTATTGTCTTACTAATAGATCACTATTTTACTTCTGACATATTTCAGGCAAGAGAAGAGTTTGGAAAAATATCATAGTATAGGATATTTTTGATAAAAAAGTTATATGAGCTTTTATGTTAAGAATAAAAGTAGGTCTTGAACTGCTTTACACACATTTTAAGAAAGATAATCTGTGTTTCTATGAAGAATGTTATGAGATATAGATGTCCTGTGTGATATTTTAAAGACACGTATTTTAATTGACATGTACAACGAGCAGACTGTTCCAAACAACATCGTAGTTTGTGACAAAGCAATCTGATGGCAAAGAAGTCTTGCACTGTTGTTATGACATTCTTTGAAAATTTCATAATTTTCAAGTTAACCTGCTATGTCTCTTTTATTTCTTTATCTCCATTTAGCACTGATGGTGCATAAAGAAGATCAGCACTATGGATGACCCATTTGCTCAATATAGTGGGTTAGGCTCTGGGCTACTAAGTACAAAGCTGATTGTTCAGACCCAGCAAGCACTCCACAGGAGAAGGAGGAGGCTGCCTGTCCTATAAAGACTGCCTCAGAAACCCGAGGGAGTCATTCCCGAGGGTTGCTTCTAAGTTAGCGTGAACTTGACAACAGTTTGTTTGGCGGATTTACCCCTCTGCTGCTGTGATGCATTCATAGATTGTCTGCCTTCCTGGTAATTCGAAGATCCTAAATTTCCATCCCTCTAGGAAGAGAATACCAGATTTTGTCCATTCAATTCGATGCTGACTACCCAAGAGGCTTCTTGAGCATTATATGTGGGAAGTAGCTTTTATTACTCACCAAAACAAGTAAATAGCACTCTAGAAGAAATGTAGATTCATTTTGGAACTGACCATTCTTTGTCACCACAATGGTGTCTGGGTAGAGATGACAGCTCTTCTGCATGTACCCCACTCTGTATGATAGGCCAGAGGCCCGCACAGTATTATGATGAGAAGTCCCTCCTTCTCCACATCTGGCCTCACAGGACAACAATGGTACATACGGTGAGAATGCTTATGCATGGTGAAGCAGTAAATGTCACTGAAAGCTTAGTATAGAAATGTTGATTGGGAAATGAAACTGCAATATTAATATTTACTAAAACAGGGTAAAATGCAAAATAAAATAAAAGATAAACTTTGAAAACCTAAAATATCAAACTGTCAGAGCAGGAAGGCGCTTATGTTCTGTGAGGAACTCAAGGCACCTTCATGAAGCCAATCTCCCTTGCCTAGGTAGTCTTGATAAGGAGGGTAGAGAATTCTGCTATATGGACTCCCATGCAACACCATATGCGGTCCTCAAAAGTATCCCCTCCACAGTTATTTTTATGCTCCAAAGTCTAAGTGCTGTCCTACATAGAACACAATGCAGATTTCCTTGCCTGACAACCAGAGGAGAGGAGGTGATTAGACAGTTTGGCTCTTAGCCCAGAATGGTATATCTTTAACCCTACAATTTATTTAGACAGTGTTAAGCTTTGGGGATTGGAGCATGGTAGTTTTTATTTTCCCGAAACCCAAAGATGCTAGCAAGGAGAGTGGAAAAAACCATACTGGCTGGGTTGGTCTGATGGACTTCCTTTTCACAGATGTGTTCTACATATGAATAAAGATAAAAAGATGAAGTTCACTACCTCAGTACAAGAACATTTTGTTCTATTTAACTAGCATTATATGATACTCACCTTCCTGACACGATTACAGAAGAGAAAATAGATGTGGTGAAGAAAGCTGATGGTGCCTGGCTATTAAAATATATAGCATCTGACATTTAAAGGTTTGTAGTTAAACACACAGCCATCTAGCAGGAAAACAACAAAGTCCACAAGGAGGAAACTCACCAGTCAGTGTAATCATGAGGTGTCTATGGGAAAAGATATCAGAAGTTCAAAAATACAAGTAACCAAACTGATATAAAGGGGAGTAGATGTGGTCAAGACCCAAAGTCCACCAGCAAGACCATTGGACAGTCCCTCTCAGAACAGCCACATAAAATGAATAGTAAGTACAGGGTGTGGTATGACACTGATGAACCATATGAGTATCCTTTAGTTCTTTAAGATTCCTTCTCCTTACTATTGAGATCTTTATGTGTTATACCTCATTAATCATGTTGCATTTATATTTGTGCATTTCTATGTTTGAGATCATTTGATGTATGGTGTGAAGATAGATGACTGCACAGAAACAGTGACAGGAGTAGTGGTTCCTTGATGGTACAGGAAGAGATGGGCTGTGAGGAGGGGGAGAAGGGGCATTGATAGCATTGATGATTGTGTTCCCCCACTGATAGAATTAAAAATCAGAACTGTATATGAAAGGATATTTTGGAATGGGTATGAAATGTCAATAAAAATATTATCATGAGAAATGTAAAAAAAATGAAAGGAAAAATATGAAGTTGATTCCCACCAGTTCTGCATTAGCAGTTGCAAAATGCTAATATCTTTAGTGTCCATCTTAACATGGACAATTTTTTTTCTGTGTGATTTTTGCTTTTAAACTTTGGATCAAGAAAATCATTCCTATCCTAATGTCATAAAAAATGACCTCACATGTTTTTGTTTTGTTGTCTTCCTTCCTAAAGGTGTTGAACACTCTATTTTTGACTCAACACCTTTATGTATTGATGGAGCCATGAGGACATTGGGATGACAGCCACAAGGTTGTCATATCTGCCTCACACTCATAAAGCAGGAGATGGATGAGGCTGCTTGCTCCCCCCAAGGATGTAGTCTTGGAAACTCAAGAGGACAGCTCTGCTCTGTCGTGCAGGGCTGGTACAAGTCAGCATGGACATCATGGCAGTGGGTGGGGTCTTTACAACAAACTGCCAATACAGCCATTCACATACACTGGGAAGACACCTACCATACTAAGGAATGTCTAGGAATGCCCAGGGTTACTGACAAAGACAGGTCATTCCTAAAGTCACACTCTGAGTTTGGAGTTCTAACTTTCAAGTCTGTGAGAAAATAATGTTCTGTTCTGTAAACCCACCCACCTATATTTTTTCTGGAAGCATTATATAACAAAGATACTCATATACGAAGAAGGTTCCAAGTCAGTTATGATGAAAAGGATGAAAAATTGTTGGGTACAATTTGAAGTTTGAAGGGCAGTGACGCCTCCCCCCCCCCAAAACAAAACAAAACAAAACAAAACAATTTGAAGTTCAAAGAGAGGCTGAGAGCTATAGATGGAAGTAAGCAAGGGAATGATGAGTTTCAATAATCAGACATCTACATTTTGAATGGACAGATAAAATAAAGGCATAAATAAACCACAGATGGAATAATTATCACAAATTTCCACATGAGTGTGTTGGTAATTGGTTTTCATCCATTTGTAGACGACCTGAATATGAATTTTAACTTTTCAGAGTTTGAATCGGTAATATATTTCTAGATAGTAATGTTCGATATTAGGATGAACTAAATTTGTAGCACTTGTCTCTTAGTTGGTGTTTGGCAAAGACTTTTTTTGAAAATTTTATTGTGGTCATCACCTTTATTTTCTGCTCTAGGGCTTGAAAAATATGGGAGGTATTGGTTGGCATGATGTGATCAAAGATCAGAGATATGCTCTTTGGGTGTGGAAATAATTTTATTTTTTGCTCTGCTCTTTCTAAACTTAAAAAGTAGTAAACTGTGAGTTTTGATTATGTTTCATAAATCTCTCCTGCTTTTACTTTGCAATAAAGTGGCCCAAAATCATAAATTCAGAGACAAAGGCACACAGAGTTAGCATCTGCTAGCAGCAGTCTTCATTAGCCTTGGCTGCATAGAAGATATGCATGGAGGTGACAACTACAGGGTCAGCAGTTCAAAGCACCAGCCACTCTGTGGGAGAAAGACGAGGCCTTCTATTCCCATAAAGAGTTACAGTGTTGGAAACCCCCAGTTCTACTCTGTCCCTTAGGGTCACTATGGATCAGAATCAACTCAATAGTACAAAGTTCAGTTTTTGGTTTGAGGAACAGTCTTCAGTCCATCACTGACATAAGCATAAAAGTTGTCTACACGCCTTCCCTTTTGGGTGAGATAATTCTGATGTGTGGGTTTCATAGAATTTTCTCAGCATTTTTCACAATATAATTAAGTATTATGAATCCTTGTGTGACTGGATTAATAGATTGACACAGAATCTGCAACAATGGGGTCAAATTCAACAATTGTGAAGATGGTTTAGGACTGACCTGTGTTTCCCTCAGTAGGTAGCTATAAATTGAAACCAACATGATGAACACCTAAAAGAACTTCAACAAGTTGTCTACTTATCTTTTCTGTAATATATATTATAATAATTATATCAAGAATAATAGTATTCTCACGGGTATTCATTGAAACAATACTAGTGAAGCAATTAAATTAATACCAGGCATATAGGAAATGCTCAACAATAGCTCACATTCTTAGCCATCCACTCAGTAATAGTATCATTAGTGGAAGAGTACTAATGCCTTTGATTCTGTCTTTTTTTTGTGAATGAGAATAGGAACCGAAGCTTACATTCGCAATCAATGTTTGTGAGATGTTATTCATATAGTTTAGTGGAGTTAGATCAAGCTAGAAGAAGAAATTAGGGGGTTCAGGAATGTAAGAATAAAGATGTTCCTGTCTTTCAAGTGCTTATTAAATACAAAAGAACTAAGAGTGATGTTTTGTGTTATTCCTAGACATGAGAAGTAAGAAAACTACAGAGACATGTTTAAAAATGAGAAAGAAACTTGTGGATTTTTTCAGTTACCACCTAATTGGCTTCCACCTCCTGGTGACTCAGTACACCCTTGCTTCTAAGGTGCATTCTGACTTCATTTTTTTTCCTAAGACAGATTTTCTTGTTCTTCTGGAAGTCCGTGATGTAGTCAATAATTTTTGTCAACACCATCTTCCAAATGCATTATTCTTTACTATTTATTGCCCAGATTTCATATACATTTGAAGTGGCTGAAAATTGCATGTTCAATGGGTCAGGGTACTTTAGTTCTTAAAAATCACAAGTTCGCTTTTTAATACTTTAAAGAGGTCTTTACAGTGAGTGTGGAATAAAGTAAACAGAATTTCAATCATTTATCCACATATTAGGTTGTGAGTTTCTGGTCCAGTTGTATAAAGTAATAATTATATAGAGCACCTTTCTATGATAGAAAAAAATACAAAATAAACAATTTGAGATATTTACTGAAATATTTTTATTATAACATACATAATACTAATCTTTGCATGCTTTTCACAAAGTTGTATCCATTTGTTGTTATGAAGCTTGAAATTGTAATATAATGAGCATTACTAGAGTTTGAACTATGCATGTATATGTGAATGCATTTTGTCTTATAGCTGTTATGCGACTCATGATTTTATATCTCGGAAGGGACTTCAAGAAGTCTGTTGGAAGAATGAAATTTGTAATTTTTCCATTAGAGTTCATACTTGAGAATTGCCTCAGACATTTCTTTTGCTATGCATTTTAATTTAAAAAATACTTTCAATTTCATAAGTCATAACTGCTCTGCACAATGCACATTTATTTATATCTGCCTACACAGTTACCCTTTCCAGTACGAGGCATACCTTCCTGTACTGCTGCTTCTGTCTGAAATAAATTTTCTCCACTCTGAAAATATTCATAGGGAATTCTTGTGAAAATATGTCATCCACAAGATAATGTGTGACAAATTAAAATGTTTTTCTTAAATCTAAAGGGGACAGTGTTGCTAAGTGATGGATTATAGGTGGGTAATTTTTCTCTTTAAGTATTTTCATGGTGTCATCCTTTATTTGGGGACTTTCATCATTGGTCTTATAAAATCACTTCAGACTTATTGATGAATTTTTAAAGTAACACATCTTACCCCAAAAACTTCATTTATGATTATTATTTTTCTTAAAAAAATTGTTTTCCCAACAGTTTACTATGAATTCCCTTGAAAGACTCTCTTTATATTTATTTTGCTTGCTATATTTTGGTATGTATAGAACTTCTTAAAACTATTGATATCATTCTTAAGTTCGTTTCTACTCATAGTGACCCAAAGACAAAATGAAACACTGACATCCTCATAATCATAGTTGTGTTTGAATCCAAGTGTGTTAGGCAGAGTTCTCTATGTAAAAAAAGCCAGGACACCTACGATTAGCTAGAACGATAGATATTAGATGCATACAGGTAGAAGGAATATAACAGCCAATTATGGTAGTCCACAAAGCAGTACAGAGGGCTCAGTTCAACTCATTTTCATGGAACAGCTATTATACTGAAAGTCCTTTAACTCCAGGAGGCAGAAGATCCAAGAAGCAGAGAGAGGTGTCTCCTTCAGGCTAGGCAAGCCAAGTCAGCCTGCAGGCAGGAGACTGTAGGGTGGGGCATCAATAGTCAGTAGCTCCACAGTGCCAGGCGCTTAGGGAAGCAGGCCCCATGAGGTCTCTAGATGAACGCTCAGCAAAGCCAGGTGTGATGTACACGTGGTGAAGCAGGTCTCTATGGAGTCCCAGAATTGGCTCCACCCACAGTAGCACAGCACATGGCTGAGCCAAAGGACTATTTCAGGCAGCAGAGCATTGGTCCCACAGATGACCAAGGAGAAAGAGAGAGAGAGAGAGTATGCAGCAGCACGTTATTTATCTCAGTGTCTCTCCAATCAAACTGCGACCTGATTAAGCCCCACCCACATCTTCCTTTGCAGGCCTAGTTGGCACAATGAACCTAACCATCACACCGTGGTCACAGCCTCTGTATCTGTTCATCTTTCTTGCTTTGCTTGGCTTTTTACTGTCTCAAGTATGATGTTTTTTTCAAGGTCTGATTTCTCTTGTTAGCATGTCCAAAGGATGTGATGTCTCCTCATCCTCACATCTAAGGAGCATTCTGGCTGAACTTCTAACACACCTTTGTTTGTTCTGGTAGTCCAGAGTACTTTTCATAATCTATGAGAATGCCGTAATGAAAACCTGTAGTTCTGTGGGCTTCCTTGCTGGTCCATATGAAGAAAAACAAGAAAAAGAGAAGCAATGGATGAAAATAAGTTTTAGGAACTTTCTACAATGATTGAGAGACCCTTTACATATTTGACTGGACTCTGCATGGAATATTTGATTGGACTCTACATGCTGTGTGTCTTTTTTGGTTTTTTAATTTTTTGTTCACTTTGTACATAATTTTTGATCATTGTTTTTACTGATTCTGTCTTCTTCTATGTCTGATGTTTTTATTTTGAAATGTTATTTATTTTATTTCAAGAACTTTTATTTGATGTTTCTTATAATCTGTTTCTTCAGTGGGGTTTTCCACTTTTCAGTACTCTATCCTCAATCCTCCATATTTCACCATTATAATCACATTAGATTATTTTTTAAAAATAAGCCATTTTTAAGTCTGTCCTAACTAACTCTAAGACTTTGATCCATTTTAGGCCAATTTAAATATTTTGCTTTTGCCTTTGTTTGGTTGTTTTCCTCTTTCCTAATTTATCTCATAAAGTCACCATGCCTTGGGGATGTTTGATAATTGTTTATTGATTATTAAACACTGTGTCTAAGGAATTGTAGAAGTTCCATAGCATGCTAACTTCCAGAAGTTCCACAGTTTTGCAGATATAACAGGGTTGGGAGGTTGATGGCATTAAGTTCACCACAACTGAATTCAGTGCAGGCCACCTGCTTATACCCTGTTCTTAATGTTAGAGCAAAGTCCTTTTGTGTTCAGTAGAGGGCCTTAGCAGGCATTTTTACTCTATCAAAGGATGAAATGGTTAAGCTGAAGGACAATGAAAATGAGAAAGGTCCTTTTCGAAATGGAATGACACCCTGGCCAGCAACAATGCCCTTGAAGGTAACAACCACTGCTGGGCTAGCCTGAATCAACAACAAAAATGTCTCCATGGTGGGGAGGAGTGGGGGAGTTGAAGGGGGACAAGGAAGGGAGTGTCCTAATGCAGATTGTCTCTCCTGAAGGGACTTGATAATGTTGTCTTCTATTGCTTTTGTTTTGTTTCTTTAAAGGTTACAGCTTTAGAAACCCCAATAGAGTAATTCTATTCTGTCTTATGGATCACTGTCAGTTGGAATCTGCTTGATGGTCATGGGATTACTGATGAGTTTGCTTAAAGAACAAAAAATGAATGTCTCTAAAACATTGCTCTTTAAGAAGTCGGTTTAAGTGGTGTGTTGTGAGTGTAGGAACCAACCAAACACAGCAGTGAACATTTTCAGGAGTTATTTGTTATGACCAAGTGTACCTTATGGTTGTGCAGAGGTGACACATTCCCTGCCAGAAAATGTTGCTCCTCTTTTTGGGGTAATACTTCAGAACACCTTTCAGACAACTCCTTTCAAATTTTAATGAAGAAGAACATCTGAAAGTGAGTACACATGAGGTAGTTTTCCTCTGCACATACCTGAAGTTTTTGCTTTATTACAATTTTAGGCACTCTTAGGAACCTGAGAAATCCATGTCACAAGCCTGGTGACTATTCTGCTCTTCTTCATTTTTCTTTGTTCCTTTTTTCACTCTCTGATTCTTGTCTCTTGAAACAGCCTAGCACACTGTCCTAGGACATCATTTTCCTTTTATATTTTATACCAATTAATTATGTTTAATGACAATATCCAAGAAGATGCTAATATAAAGCAAAGTACTCTATGCTCCCTTTTCTTAACGCACCCCTACTCTCTGTCATAGATGCCCAAATAGGTAATGAGGTTGGAACCCCTATGAAAGCCTCATAAAAGGAAACAGAAGATTCATACATATGGAGTTCGATGTTTAGACATTTCTAAAATTTCCCCACTCACTTGTGATAGTGTAAAAAGCAGACTAAAGGCACAACTAGAGACTTTCAAATGAAATTTCCTTGGAACACATAGAGAATTGGAAAATACCAGCAAACTCTTCATTATTACAGGCTGGAAACTAAGGTTGGCAAATAGGGAAAATGACTTTTTCCCTTAATTTTTAAAAGCTTTTAAATTCCAGTGTCCCTCTCCCAAAAGAACGTACCCCAGTCAATGTGGTGTGAACTGAAATGCAGCAGAGGGGGTGCTTTATTAGGACAGCCTCCTTCACTTTGGTTTTTCTCTCCTGGACAAACATATATTTAGGGGCAAATACAAATGGCTCATGTGTTGAAAGATACATTTGTAGTGGGTTGAATTGTGTCCCCTCAAAATATGTATCGAAGTCCTAGTCTCAGTGACTGTAAATGTGGTCCTATTCATACAGTGCAGAATAGGCCCCAATCTATTCACTTCTGAGTTATAAAAAGAGCAGAATTGGGACAGATTTACACAAAGAAGATAAGGAAGCTGCATTGCGGGAAGCTGAACTAAACAAGGAAGGCCCTCCTTCTAAAGCCACACTCCGAAACAGACTTCTGGTCTTCTCAACTGTGAGGAAGTACATTTCTGTTATTTCAAATCACCACAAGTGCTATTTCTAATACAACAGCATTAAATAACTAAGATACATTTCATGAGAAATTTAAGCTGCAGTGGGAGTTGGAGGGTTGGGGAATAGTAAAAATAAGCAAACGATTTGAACAAAAGCACCGACTTAAGTGGTTTTTGGTTTGCTTCTCTCTTCCCTCATTATAGACTTATAATGGTTGTTGCCTAGCAGAGCAAGGACTGGGATTTTGATAAACTCCAACTCATTCTCTTGGACACCCTTTGAGATGTCTTGTAAAATATTGAGTTCTTCAAAATACTATTTCCCCCTCAATGCACTCATTTTTGTATCTTTTCTTCCCAAATTGACTACTGAAGTTTCTTTTGAAAAATGTCTGGAAACATACATAGATCATTGTTAAACATCCAGTGACAATTCTCAGTGCAGAAATTGATTAAAGCCACCTTTTTGGACTTTGGCATTTTGGGTTTCTATTCTGAGAGATTTCCTGTTGTCATCTCCTTTAATTAATTCTCTTCTACAGACAACCTTTTTTGCATGCCTGATTATTTTCTGTGGATCCTATATGATGATGATACTTTAAAAATAATTTTAAGAAGCGGTGATTTAATTCAGCACTCAGAATGTGTACTGCTTCTGGTGACTACAACCAAGAGGCAACAACCTGATTTTAAACAAAATAAAACAAAACAAAAATCCCTTCCATTTGACCTTGGGTGTCAGGGCAGGTTTCTTGGATTTATGCTTTTAGTCTTTTACGGAAGTTCACAGAGCACTTTTATGTAAATTGGAAGAAACATTTGCAAAACCAGGGGCAACTGTATTGTGGGCTGGATCTCGGCATGGTCTCCACTTCATTTTTTATTTATTTTTTTGGGGGTGGGGGGCATCACTGCTCTCTGGTGGTGGGAGTGGGAGGCCCAGCCTTGCTCCTGGAGAGCTGCTGCTGGATTTGAACGACCAGCCCAGTGGGCCACAGTCCCGCACTCAACCACCACGCCACCGGGACTCAGCCCACAGTCTCCACTTTAATTTCCAGTCAGGCAACCTTTTGCAGGGCACATTCTGCCAGTTGGATTACATACACTGAATTTCTTCAGAGTCATTCCCAAATATATCCAACTAATGCAGTCTGTGCCTGCTACTTTCAATGGTTCTATACAGATCGATCAACTATTCCATTGCCCCCAAGTTCTTTTTGAGTCACAGTAACCCTATACAGGAGAGTAGAACTACCCCATCAGATTTCCCAGGCTGCAATCTAAATGGACCTGACTACCACACCTTTTCCCCCATGCAACAGCTGGTGGGTTCAGACGAATGACCTTGGGCTTAGTAGGAAAGCCTTTGCCACTATGTCACAAGGATTCCATTGGTTCTCATCAGACACGAGAACTAAAGCTGCAGCAGATTTTATAGTGCTGTTACTTGTGCCCCAGAATTTGCTTAGCTCCCTCAGGGGCAGGAACCAAAGTACAGAGAAGAAAGTGGAGTCAGCGAGATTCTTTATCGGCACCACCATTCATGCACTCAAACTACAGGAAATAAAATATGGAGAACAGAGATGTGCATCTTACGAGGTCCTCTTGAAGAGCTGCTTCCTAGGTTCAGTTCTTGGACATCTTGTTTCCCGTGAGACCCTGCACTCCTTCCCTGCCTCTCCCCTACCTAGGTCCCCTTAGGACCCACTCAGAGTAGAACCATGATCCAATGTCCCTCTAACTCCTAAGGCAGGAGACAAGGTTGGGTTCCGAGTGGATTCTAATGGGAAGGACCACTGTATTGCAAATCTGCCCAGTGCCCAAGTCTGTTACGCAGGCTCTTCCTCTCTGCCTAGGAAACCCTACTCTGTGCTTTCTGAGACATCATGGTTCTCATCTAAAGCTCACTTCCATTGTCCCTTGGCTGATTTGGTATTTTTGAGACCTCACTCTCTCAGGAGATAGGCATGCTCCCTGTGTATTTGTCCAGTTGAGATTGGTTTAGAATCTTACACCTAGAAGAGGGTGATAGCCTCAGTTTATATTCTGAATTGAATACAACTATTCTTCCTCACACTCTCTTTTCAAGGCTTTTGCTCAACGAGTTATTGCTTGCCTCTGGGCAAAATCACAGGCCCCTAGATTTTTCTGATACTCAAACAGTAAATGTACAGCCCTCCAGTCATGTTCCGATAATATATTGTGCAATAGACTTTAATGGTCACATTAATTTAAACTTCTCTTGGGTCCTAGTTTTTCACTACCTCAGCTTTACAAAGCTGAAGGTCAAAATTTTTTTTCCAGTTTCTTCATCATTCATATACCATCTTTACCACTTTATGCTAACAACTGTTTTTCACTCCTCCTGAGCTTTAGTGGAGAAATAATATGTGGAACACAGGTGTGGTGGTGACGTAGTTTGCTGTCAATTTGAAACATAAGAGTAAAAGAATTGAGTTTAGCTTGTTGGTCAGGTTGCAGCTGATGACCTCATCAGCTAACAAGATAAATAGATGACTCCAGGGCAGACACACACTCACTCCCTGGGAGACTTTACTGATCAGCTTGATGCAGCCAGAGCCCTGGGAGCGGGAGGAGCCACGTAGAGACCCAGGCCAGCGCAGAGATGCTTCTATCTCCACTGGATCTACCATACATTCCACCCACTGGCCTGTGAGCTTCCTGCATTTGGCACCGTTGCATTAGTCTAAAGAGGAATGAAAGGACTAGTATGAGACATATGGGCTAATATTGAAATTAAGTAATTGATCTAGACTGGGCTGGAAAGTTTTCTTTCTTTTTCTTTTTAAATCATTTTTAAATCATAGCGCTCCTGCTCTCCCTTTATATGGCATTTTTCAAGAGATTTTTCAGTACTCTCCAATCAGTTTCACGGTAAGTTTTTCAGATTGTGAGTTTACAATAAGGATAGGCATAGTTGTGCTCTAGAATTCTATTAATTAGGTAGTATTTTGCACACCACAAGACACCCATTGATAAGTTTAGACAAAGCGAACAAGGAACTTGCACGGTGTTCTTGTTTCCTCAAACAGCGTTTCCCCTTACAGCGAATAGGCATCTCAGTTGTGTACCTTGCTTTGTCTCACAGTAACACAGTCATCATGGCAGCATTTTCATTAATGTTGTCTTCTAACTTTGTGTGGTTTTTCATAGCGCTCCTGCTCTCCCTTTACATGGCATCTTTCAAGAGATTTTTCAGTACTCTCCAATCACAATTTCACGGTAAGTTCACACAACTCTTATTACAATCCATACAATCTTAATGTACAATACTCTTTTATAAAAAGCTCTTTCTTACACACATATACGTGTCTATGAATTTGCTTCTCTAGTCTACATGGACTAACACAAGAGGCTATTGCTTTGGGGGTACACGTTCACCTTTTTTTCTGGAAGAGACTTGTGTAGGTTCTTAGGAGACCCTTCAAAGACCTGGGTACTTCTAAGTCACATTCCCCTCAGACAACCTCGCATCTGAGTGGTCAATTTCAAGTCTAGCCTGCCTCTTATTTCTTTGGATTCTCTGGATGAAGCACCTGAAAGATTGATCATTTAGATCCACCAAGAAACACCTCAAAACAACAACAGGGAGACCCAAAGAAAGCAGCATGGTGATCTACTTCTAAATGGCCTTCATCATTGTAAAGCTTTTTTTCACAGCTCTATTCTGATACACATGAGATCTCCATGAGTTCGAGTTGATCTCATGGGAACTGGTTTGGTACTGTTTTGTTGTTTGCTAGTTTGCTGGGGGTTTTTGTTGTTGTTGTTCTCTTGTTTCATAGACACATCTTCTAGGCTATTTCAAATCTCCTTGTGAGTCTCTTAGGTGAAGCTCTTATAATACGACCTGATTTGATTCTCTTCAAGTCCCCTTATCTGGCATAAGAATTAGGTATATATTCCTGGACCAAAACGTTCTATGTTTGGGTGATCAGTTTTAGTTCCAGTTTTCACAAGATCTTCTTGGTTTTCGCTCTGAATGTTTCATGCCCTAAGAACGTTTGCCATCTTATGTAAACCAAGACTATTGGTCATCCTGTCCTCTGAGTAGAAGAAAATCTTATCCTTTCTAGTGCCAGTCTGAAATAGCTTTACTGATGCCTCTCACCTTTAAGACATATTTTAGTGGGATTCAAATACCAGTTTCTATGTCACTCAAATAATTGATCTTTGTTGCAAAATTTTGCAAGTATATTCTTCAGGGATATTGGTCTATCTTTTTTTTAGTAATGTCTTTACCTAATTTTGGTGTTAAGGTTTGCTTGATGCATTACATGTATTCAGGACTATTCAACCATTTTGTGCATTCTAAAATAGCTTGAGCAGAATTGATGTTGGCTGTTCTTGAAAGAGTAGAATTGGTTCGTGAAGCTGACTTGTCCTGGAAGGCTTTTGTTTGAATGACTTAAACACCTTCTCTTTTCATTATGAGTGTGTTCAACAGAATGCCTCCCCTTGCTACTAGGGAGAGACTTGCGGGTTGAAACCACTGACTCTGCAACAGCATCTAATGCCTTCACAGCATCACTGGGACTCCTTTTATGATTGTGGAGCTGTGTTTTTCACTCCTCAGTTCTATTATATTTTATTTTTTCATCTTTGAGGTTCTTTCATTAGGTGCATAATTATTTATTTGGTATTATCCTCTTGTTCAAATGGCCCATTAATCATTACATTATGTTTTTGTGTCCTTTCCTGGATTTTCAAGAGAAGTCTATCTTATCAGGAATTAATCATGACGCTCTTATAGTTTTATTCATTTTCATTTGCTTGACATATTTTTCCATTTTTTGATTTGTGTTGCTAGTTCTTTGCATGCGTGTGTGTGTATGCACAGTACTACTTGCTTGTTTCAGATATTTTTGTGTATCTAAAATTAGAAATACTTGAGTGAACGATATAAGTGATGTGAATAATGATATGGCAGTAGATCTCAAAGGAATCAGAGTTCCAAATGGCTGGTTTTTGACTAAGGATAAAGAAGATAAGGAGCTGATTTTTATTCTTCCTCCCTTTAGTCTCTACCTTTTCTTTCCTCGATCTTTATAGGTGGCTGCACTTTAGGGTTCCTGTCATCAGACCAACTCATTTGTTCTTTGATTGCAATTGGATTTGTTCAACAACAAGCGGTTGAAGATCTGAGTACAAGAGGGCAGGAGGAGAAGGTGGTCAGTGTCATGACCTCCTCTCTCCCTGGCCTTGGCTGTCTCCCTCATAGACAATATTTCCTCTTTCTGGTTTTGAGTTCTTACTTGGCTAAATTTCATGGATAGTTTCAGAATCTAAAAGGAAGTAGCAATGTCCTGTGTGAATTCCTTCATTGAAAGCACTATATTCAAGTGACCTTTGAGCTGAATCTTCTTCTTGATCATGAAGGCACAGAATAAATGTATACATGGATGTTTCATTTAATAGAGAGGCTTGAATAATTGCCCTAGAGAAGTGACCTGCCTTTTCCCTGTTAATTAATTTGCCTCTGTATAATGGTCGTACATGTAGACATGAAAAAGTTTGAAGACTTCTGTCAAGATTCTTACACTCTCACACTACTAGAAAAGACTAAGGGACTTCATACTGTAAAACCTGCAATCATCCCCATGAGACTTATCTGGATGAGGAGCCTACATCCAGCATGTGGCAGGTAGATTTTATACCTCCTTGTGGATGTGCAGGGGTGGAGTCCAACCTGTTGATTTAATAACAGTCTGATGACGCCTTCCTGAAGGGGAGACCTTTTTAGAGGAGAGGCAGTGAGAACATCCTCCTCTCTGGCACTTTGCCTTCCTCTTGTTGGGACTTCATGAGGACTGAGCCACCAAGCTGGAGAGCTGTCAGTACCTTGCCATGTTTCCAGTGACCTTGGATCTACACTATTCTATGCCCAGTGACCTGTCACATTGCTGCTTCCTGCTTCACCTTACAGTGGCATTGGCCCCTGATCATTTTGGACCTACAGACTTGAGTTGTACTGGGCTGGGAGCACTTCTTGATAGGGAATTACTTCTTGGTATAAATATATATACCAAATATATATATTATGAACTCATTATATATATCACACATTGAGGTCACAGATCATTTTGAGTTTATTAGTAATGATAGTATAGTGTGAGGTATGGGTCTAACTTAACCATTTTGCATGTAGAATTTCATTTGTCCAAGCACCATTTTTTTAAAGAGACTATTCTTTTTCTATTAAACAAACTTGACACCCGAGTCAAAAATCAATTGGCCGTTGATGCATGGATTTGTTTCAGGACAATCAACTATATTCCATTTGTCTATGTGTCTATCCTTATGCCAGTATCACAATAATTTGATCATTGTGTTTTATAGTAAGTTTTGCAATCAGAAAGTATGTGTTTTCCAACTTTCTTCCTTTTCAACATGGTTCTTAGCCATTTGAATCACCTTTTGAAGTCTCATTTGAACTTGAGGGTGGGCTTTCAAATTTGTTGGAATTCTTAGAGATTTCATTGGATTTGTTCGTTGCTTTGGGTTGTTCTGAGCCCTGGTGGCAGAGTAGGTTATGTGTCAGACTGCTGTTCACAAAGTCAGTAGTTCATAACTAGCCATTACTCAGTGGGAGACAGATGAGGCTTTCCACTCTCATCAGTGGACAGGTTTATAGTCTTGGAAACCCACAGTTTCAGTTCTGCTCCTGCTTACATGGTTGCTAGGAGTCATTTGAATTTGAGAGGTTGAGATAGTACTGACATCATTACAACCCATGAACATAGAATGCGTTTCTTTATATAGATATTCTTCATTTTTTTCAACAAAGTTTTGTAGCAGTAAGCACACAAGTCTTTCACCTCTTTGGTTAAATTTATTTTTAGATATTTTATTTTAACTAGAATATACTACTAATCTAAATTTTCTTAATTTCCTTTTTTGCATTATGAATTGCTGCACTGATATATAGACTCAGTTGTTCTTTGGATGTTGCCTTGATACCCTGAAACTTGGCTGAATTCAGTAATTTACTGAGGAAACCTTCTCGGGGGGGGGGGAGATAGAAGTATAGCTCTTCACTCGGGCAGGAGATAGCATCTATGAAAGATGAAGGGGGTGAAGCAGGATCGATCAGCAACATCTTCAGGACACAATACAGATCTGATATCTTTGAAAAGAAAAAAGGGCTGGTAGTGAAAATTTTTATGGTTGAGAGGGAGGCTGTTATATAGTTCTGACAGAGTAAACTTTTCCAATGTATGATCCCAGGAATTCTTGACTGGGTACCAATTGATACGCCCTAGTAACTTCAGCTCATTTCATTATTGTCTCAAGGGTGTCCAAGACAACTATGATCTCCAGTGGCACAACTGAGGACACTGAACTCACTGAACCTTTCACACTTGGATGTTGTTTTTCTGAGAGGAGGCATATCTAATCCTGACATATGTGTGAATAATTTTTTAAAAAACAATATTTATAACATACCTGTAGAAAGTGGCACACATATGAAGTATATAACCACTCAGAATATTTTTGTGATATAATTACATATACTTAACCAAAGCAAGATAAAGATAAAGAAAATTACATAGTACTTCTAAAACCTCATCCCTGCCTACTCCCCCATTAACAGCCAAAGTTAACCCATAATCTAACGTCTATACCCATAAATTAATTTTGTCTGTTTTTGAGATTTTTTTTTCCTGAAACCATACAGCATGTATTCTGGTGCCTACCCTTATGCTGGTGCATTTAAGATTTATAAATGTGATTGTGTGTGACGGTAGTTCATAAATTTTCATTGCTAAAGAACATTCCATTTTAAAAGGTGCTATGATTTATTTAGAGGTGCATGTCTGTTCATGAAAGGAAAGCAAGCTATTCCAGCTATCTGAATCTTAAAAGCTCATAGTTTTGTTTCACTATTTTCCCTACTATATTTACACTCAACTTGGAACAACAACAAACACCCACCTTTCTCTACTGTTCCATTAGGTTGGAAGGGAACAAATTCTTAATGACTTTCATCTGGTAACATACCCAGAACATGCTAAAATATGACCTACCTACAAAGGGAAATATGGAGATCTCTGATTTCAAATGTCAACGTGATATAATTCTGTGGCATTCTTGTGGCGATGAGGCTGGAAACAATACTGTGGTTATTTCAAATGCCATCATGGTCTCCCTTGCTCAATACCATTCCAGGGAGCTTCAAGACTAAGGGAGAGTAGAAAGAAAGGCTTGGTGATCTAGAGAAAAGAACAACCAATGAAAATCTTATGTAGCATTACAGAGTTTGATCTACTGCTGAAAAATCAGCCTGTACCAATGTGCAGCAATCCTGTGTACCATTTCAAACACCATCCCGTGTCCTGCATCAACTTCACAATTGTTTTTATGTTCCATCCTATTGTAGACACTACCAAATCAGTATATCTTAGTGAGAGTCTCTCTCTATTGTTGCTGCCCCTGTGCTTTCTACTGGGACTGGTCTCTTCAGATAACATGTCCAAAGTACTATGTGAGATGAAGTCTTGCCATCCTTGCCTCTATGGAGCATTCTGACTGTATTTCTTCCAAACCAGATTAGTATGTTTAGTAGTTCATGGGACTTTTAATATTCTTTTCCAGCACCCTGATTCAAATGCTTTCGTTCTTCTTCAGTATTTCTTATTTAATGTCTAACTTTCAGATGCATATGAGATGACTGAAAATACCATAGCTTGAATCAGGTGCACCTTAGTCCTCAAACTAACACCCTCTAAAGAAATCTTGTGCAATAGATTGACCTAAAGCAATTGTTTATTGATCACATGATTGTTACTTCCATGAGAGTGATTGTGGATCCAAGCAAGATGAAATCCTTGAAAACTTCAATCATTTCTCCATTTATCATGATGTTGTTACCAACTGGTTCAGTTATGAGGACTTATGTTTTCTTCGCACTGAGTTGTAATCCATGCTGAAGTCTACAGCCTTTCCCTTCTACTCTCACTAGATGGAGAGTAGAATTACTACTAGAGAGCAGAAAGGTTAATATTTCTACATTTTAAAAAGTTATGAAATTAGGATATATGTCTCATATGCTTCTTTTGGAACTACCATATTTTTCAGACCCAAAGACACACCTGACCATATTACACACCCAGTTTTCAGATCAGGAAAACAAGAAAAAAATATTCCAAACTAAATAGTACCAGTATACTAAAATGTTCTGGGCTACCACACCTTCAGATCATGAGATGCACCCTCATTTCCCCCTCACTTTTGGGGGTGGAGTGCATCTTCTGGTACAAAAAACAGGGTAATGTGTTAACAAAATCTGTAGAGCCCACAATACATAGTCATCTGGATTTTTGACTCAAAAAGAATAAAATCTTATCTCATTTTCATTTTTCAGTATCTGAAAAAGGGAGAAATGCCAAAAGACCAGATGTGTGATCCTACCTGATTTATGGACTAATTATAGCAGCTTCTCCTGCAGCATGAAATGGGACATCTTTGAAGAGAAAATGACCCATGAATAGCTTTGGGGAAGGTCTGGTAGGCAGCAGGGAAGTGTATGTAGTAAAGAACTCTCACAGTTGTCCAGGCTGATTTGTGATCACCCCTTGGTTTACTCCTGAGGTGGAAGTCAGGCTAGATGCTCAGATGGAGCAAATTAAGTTAGTCAGAAACATTAGGAAGAGAGTGCTCTCATTTTCTAATTTATCTAGTAAGTTTCAGAAACACAGCTTTCAGGTGCTGTTTGCCGAGCTTAGTGGAGTAATTATTCTCAGGAAGAAGGATTTAAAAGAAGAAAATTGTATATATTATTAGGGCTGTGAGAAAACATTTCATTAATTTTTATATGAAATGACAAGACTGACATATACTAAGCAGTCTTCCGTCTCTATTTCTTGTCTGTTTGTGGCTTCTTTTATCCTCTGGTGGATCTCCCCCACCCCCAAAGTTCTTTCTGTCTTTATTAGAATTTTTTGGGGGATAACACCAAATAAAACACTTCTTTACTTAGAATCTCATTTTTGTTTACAGAATCAATACTCCACTTTCTGCAAACAGAGTAACATTGTTAATATTGCTGACATTTCCATCACTGCAATTGTAGGTTCGAGAATCATAGCTCTGTGACAGGTGCCTCTAACACACTGCAGATGACAACTCAAAGGCAGAGGCACACCAAGAGCTGACTGCCGAGGCACATGCCCTGGGCACCAATGAGCAGTTTCTATGGGTACTAACAGTTTCCATCACCAGCTGTGAACCATCACTCAACAATTTAGAACTAATTGCCATAGGTTGTGTTTTCCACAGATCAACTGCTGCTCATAGCACGAGGATCAGAAAATCATTGAAATTTCTGAAACCAAATAAATTATCCACTTCATCCAGTTGAGAAATACTTGCAAAACACTATCCTCAGACTCTGTAGATGAAAGACTTGAATCCCTCAGATTTTACCATCCTTGCTAGACCATAAAGCCCTGCAGTGGCTAAAAAATTTGGCTGAGAGCCAGACAGTCAGCTGTTCAAACCCACTTGCCTCTCGACAAAAGAACAAGGTGGCTCTTGGCTTCTGTAAATATTTATAACTCTGGGAATACTATAGGGAAGTGCTACTCGGCTCTCCTCCATAGTGAGTCTTTGTAGAAATTGACTCTACATAAATAGGTGTGGGTTTTGAGTTAGTATGGCCATCTACAAAAGGATACTGTGGCATATTTTGCTCATTTTATTCCTTAGCTTATTAGATCATAATATAATGGAAATTTAATTGTGTTGACTCTGAAAAGCTATCATCTTTCCTTGCTGGAATATTTAAATAGATGTTTTATGCTATAATTTCCATAAGTTTAGCTAAAAGCTGCCATGGTAGTAAAAGGTCTTTATGAATAAATCACACCCAAATCCCCCAAACCCAAACTATGACCATTAAGTCAAACCTGACTCATAGTGAGTTTTTAGGGGAAGCATAAATATCGTATGAATTTTGAAGCGTGCAAATCTTTTCAGGAGCAGAAATGTTTTCTTTCTGCCTCAGAGTCACTGGTGATTTTGCACAAATGACTTTGTAGTTGTGGGTCCAACTCATACCATAATTTACCATGTTAACAATGACTCATAACTGAATCCCAAAATTCTGTTGAGATCTTCATCATCATCTCTTACTCAAAGTCATCAGGGAAATTGGAAATACACCCACTCTATATGGTTCTACCCTATTTTTGTGGGAGTTAAAGACTGGCTGCTGATTCTGAAAAGTTAGGTTTTAGTCTGACTCATATGTAATGAAAGAATAGCATCTGTCCTACAAGGTAATGGTGAATAATAAAAATTACATGCATATACAATGTGCTAAACTTTGTGTTGAATGCATGTTGCTGTCAGTCTTTCCTATGGAGTCTCATTTAGCCTGTGGTGGCTTTGGGTAGCATTACCCAATCCGGTGCCATCCTCACCATTGGGGGATGTTTGATCCCACGGTGTCCATTCACTGATCAGGGGTATCTCTTGTTTTCATTAACCCTGTACTTTGTCAAGCATACTATCTTACTAATGACTGTCTTTCTTGATGACATGTACAAATTTATCGAGATGACATTTCACATTCCTTGAACCTAATGATCCTCCTGGCTGTGCTACTTCCTCCAAATTGAGTTCGTTGATTTTGTCTGAAAGTGCACAGTACATTCAACAATCTTAATCAACTTCGCATTTTTAAAATGCTAACTCGTCTTCTATCTTTTTGCCGTTGTCGTTCAGCTTTTGTGTGCAGTCAGAAAAAAAAAACATGAGTGGGGCACAGCTAAGTCTTTAAAGTAACATCTTTTTTTAAAATTTGCTTTACTGGCATATAATTCACATATCATATGATTTAATTGTTCAATCATGTTAAGAAGAGTTGAACCACCATCACTACAATCTATTTCAGGTTATTTTCTTCTTTCTCATACTCATTGTTGCTAGCTCCACATTCCCCCCAACTTTCCTTGCCATGCCCCTAGGTAATTATTAATCCATTTGCTGTTTTTATAGATTTACCTATCCTGAATTTTATATACAGAAAGGCTATAAAACAAGACACAAGCAAAAAATAAACCCCAAACAATGACAAAACACAACACAGAAAAACCTCAATCAAAAAGAAAACAGAAAATATTAAAAATGGAAACAACTTTAAAATGAATCAGAAAGGAGATAAAATAAGATGTTACATGTTGATCTACTACATCTGCCATGATCAACTTTCCAATATTTCCTGCCTGACAGTAAGACTATCCACATCCATACACTATGGTCAGAGGGGATTCACTGTATGCTTAATCCGTTTGCGTTTCTACTGTCATAAGTAGCCTCCAGTCAACCAGCTGTTCAGAATTTATGTCCTGATATCCTTTCCTCCTTTGGATATGGATTTCATTATTTAGAACTTGGGGATTGCACACTGGAGGCCTGGTGGTGCAGTGGTCACTCCGTTGGACTGCCTTCCAGCAGCTGTGTGGGAGAAAGACTGGGCTCTCCTCTTCCACACAGGGGTCTCTGTGAGTCAGCGTGGTTTGGAAAACAGTGAGTGTGATTTTTGCTTTTGGATCACACAGGATGTGTGCTCCTTCCATGTAGGCCTAGCTGATGTCTCACTTCAACAGCTTCTTGTTTTGAGACAAACCTTAAAGACCCAAGTCCCTATTCGTTTTGATAGGCAGGTGCCAGCTTCTTTCCTCACCTCATCTTGCTATAGCACCCAATCCAAGCCAAACTCACTGCCATCGACTCAGCTTCTACTCACGGCGACCTGAGAGGATGGCGTAGAACTCTCTGATCCTTTCATTGCGGAGTCTGAAACTCTGTACAGGCATAGACAGCTTTTCCTCTCAAAGCAGCTGGTAGCTTCAAACTCTACACCTTGGGGATAGCAGCCCCAAGGTCTGCATAAGCACTATGACAGCAGAGCGAGCTTCTTATCTTTTCATACGGGCAAGTTTTGAGTAGGGTCATGGTATAAGAATTATTCTTAGATGATGGTTACGATTCAGGTCAAGCTCTGGGTTTACTGACTGACTTATACACATCACTGTTTCACTTTGAAGACATGTTTTTAACGTTTTTCTCTTTTCAACAGACTTTCCCTTATTTGATTACTTGACTGTTGTCCCAATGAGCATTGACTATAGATGCAAATAGAATAAATTCCTTGGCAACTCCAATTCTTTACCATTTATTTGAGCATTATTTGTCTAGTTTTTTATACTTTTATCTTTATAAGCTACTAAAATACTATACTCCTATATACTCCTTACCATATACTATATATACTATACTGTACTACCAATACTAAAGTGACAGATATGGTTGCTCTCCATGATATGCTAAATCTTTACTTTAGTACTTTATAGATAAGGATAAAAAGAGGTCACTACACAATGGATATATATATATATATATATGCTTAAAAAATAATGTAGGGGAAACTATAAAGTTGAAATCTCAGCCATTGAATCTAGGCACTTGATGAGCACACGCATGTACACACACTTGTATAGAATATTTTAAAGCTTTAAATTTGTTTACCGGGTTTTTATTGTGTTATGATGACTTCAGTTTGAGCCCCCTGCCTCCAAATATGCATTCTGATATAGTGTAAACCTTTACAGATGCTATAAAACATTCTTAGTATATACAATTCGGTAATATTGGTTACATTAAACATATTGTGCAACCCTCACCAGGACCCACTGACAGCATTTCCATCACCACTAACAGATACTCAGTGCTTCCTGAACAATGATGGTTCCTCCCTGCATGTTCCCTGGTAAACCCTTAATATACTTTGGTCTTTACATATGAAATCTTAATCAGTGACAATGAAAATGTTCTTTACATTCTCACTACCAATTAGTATTTAGGAACATGTGTATAATAAAGACCGGTCAATGTAACTCATTGCCTTTTATATCCCCAACAGAGGCCAACTTGAGCTAGTGAGTTTTGTGTTCATTTTCCTTTACAGTGAGCCCTCTCACAGCAGTGGTTTATGCATGGGGCTGCTGGTCCCAAGGTCAATAGTTTACATCCACCACTCACACTGAGGAAGAATGATAAGGCTTTCTACTCACTCACACATTTACAGTTTGGGAACCCACAGAAGCATTTATACTATGTCCTACTTGGTTGCTACAGGTCAAAATCAAATCAAAAGCAGTGAATTTTGAGTTTATCTCTCTGCTTATCTGCCTGTCTGTCCACTTATCTAGAAACCTGCCTACATCTAGCTACATAACTGTACACCACAGGATGCCTTTCTTTACTTTAGCAGCCACCTTGCTAAGGATTCATTCTGCTCTTCAGGCACTTATCCTATAAATAATGGTGCAATCTGTGGTCGTGTATCTATATTATTGGCAGAACTCTCCATGCTTATGCATCAAGTAGCACTAAAAATACATTTTACAATTCCATCTTGAGAATAACATTAACCTTTGAATCTCAAAGGATGCCATTTATAAATATAAACAGGAATGAAGAAACAGAGGTTTTAAATATGGACTCACCAGTATTTCATAATTATGCCTTATTTATGTGAATTCAAATTTTTAGAATTAAAGGCATATAAGCTTATTTTCTTCTTTTTCATAAAGCTTTTGATTGTGAAGTGGTGAAGGTTTACAGAGCAGGGAAGTTGCCCTTTCATCAACTCATACACATCTAGTTTGGTGACATTGAAAAAGTCTTAACAATTTGGCATCACCTATTTCACTTCCTCCTTTTGTTTCTCATTTCTATTCCTCCTCCTTTCCTAACCCTTCTAAACCTTTCCCCTGGCTAAATAATACCCCTTTGATATCAAATGATTGACTAGTCTAAGATGTGTATATCTCCCCAGTGTTACTGGTAACCATCAAAGAATATTTACTGTAATGTGAAAACTTTCTCTTCACTTTTTACTGGTCTCATACAATAGTTGTCCTTTTGTGATTGACTAATTTCACTCAGCATAATGTCTTCCAGAATTATCCATATATTGGGGTTTTTCACAGATTCCTCATTATTGTGTATTATTTCATAGTGTGTACTTGTTAAAATTTGTTTGCACATTCTTCAGTTGTTGGGTATTTAAGACTTGCCTACCTTTTTTGCTCTTGTGAGTAGAGCATAGTTATGCATACATCTATTTGTCTTTAAGCTTTATTTCTTTAGGATATGTATTATGTGGGAAGATGTATGGATCATATGGGATTTCTATTTTAGGAAGTGTCATGACGTTTTGCATAGAGTTTGCACAATTTTGCAATCTGATCAACTTTGTATGTTGGTCTCTGACTTTCTACCCCATCATCAGCATTCGTTGTTCTCTTGAGCTTTTTTTTTAATATCTGTTTTTGCTTTCCTAACTCGCTGTTAGCCCAGGAGTAAGATGACATCTCATGGTTGTTTTGATTTGCACCTCTACTACTTAATGATCATGAACATTTCCTCATATGTTGGCTGGATGTATGCCATCTCTAGTGATATGTCTATTTTTTACCTGTTATATAATTGGATTATTTGTATTTTTAAAACATCACTTTACTGGTGGCTTTTACAGCTCCTATAACATTCCATACATCAATTATGTCAAGCATATTTGTATACATGTTGCCATAGTCATTTCAAAAACATTTTCTACTTGAGCTCTTGCTATAAGTTCCTCTTTCATCCTCTTCCTCACCTACCCTCCCATCCTCTTGAATCCTTGATCAGTTATATATTGTTATTATTACTTTATATTTGTCTTTTTATCTTGAAGGTGTGTGAGAAAATATAGAGACCAGATCTTATCATATTACTAATAGGTTTGAGAGGGGGATGATCAGATAAACTTATCCATAAGGAAAAGAATCGATGCAGTTGGAGCGTGGGGGTCCCTGCAATACAGACACTCCAGGGCTCCAGAGCTTTATTAAGGGAAGGCTTAAATATATTCCCTGCACACAGCCTGCAATACATGACAGGTTGACATACAGCAGCAGAACTGACAATTCTTGGAGAATCTAAAAGGAGCATGAGCACTTCAACCAAGTTGTTCTCAGACTGGAGAAAAGATGAGGCAGGGAGCATGAAGTAGCTGGTAAGTTTGCAAATGGCTGTCTTCTGCAGCTGTCATCAGAGAACAGGGCACAAGGGTCCGTCTATCTCAGGTGGAGAGACAGGTCAGGCACTGCTTCATCAACTCCCACAGCTGAGCCATCAGCATCCCCCCACAGGGTATGAATCATGGAAGATGATGGCCCCGTCCTGTTTGCCCACACTTGCTTGCTGAAAGTGAGGAGCTAGATGAAGCACTTGCTAATGAAGGTCAAGAATTATAGCCTTCAGGATGATAGGAACTCGATGCAAAGAAAAAGAAACTCTTCTCCACTGGACTCCATAGGTTTTATGACAAATGGAGAAAATATTGAATTTGTCCAGGATTTATTTCATCTTGCTTAGCTCCCTAATCAATTCCCAATGAAGCAGCAACAAAAATATCAAAGAGCACATTTCATTGGGTCAATGTGTGAAACAATTGCCACATGGAGAGTGTTGAAAACAAGGATGTTACCTTGAGAATTAAGAAGGGTTAGTTACAAGCCACGGTCACTTCAGTTGTCTCATATACATAAGAAAGTTGAACACTGAGTGGGAGGGCTGAGGAAGAACTGATGTTTTTGAATCATGGTGCTGGTGTAGAATCCTGAAGGTACCACAGGCTCCCACAAACAAGTAACAAATCTATCTGAATGCTCCCCAGGCTTAGATACTTTGGACATGGAGAGAGGTGTACCTTGAAAATGGATATGATGTTTGGTAAAGTAGAGAGGCAGAAAAGAAGGGGAATACCCTTGACCAGATGCTCTGACACACTGACAGTAACAACAGGTTCCCAGAAGATGTGCAGAGCAGGGCACATTGTTTTGTTGTCGTCATGAGTTAGAACCAACCTGACAGTACCAAACGACAACAGAAATTCTCTGGCCCCCTCATTGTTTATAGATGGCTGTATTTTCTCTTGGATTCTTAAATTACTTCCAGTGGGCTATGTGCTGTCATTGGATCATTACAAGTCAGTTTGGCTATCTTGGTTGTGCAGGAATGGGAGACCTCCTACTTTCTTCTTCCATTGTCCTCTCCCCTCCCCTCCCTCTGTCTATCAGTTTGTCATACATTGGTTGTTTGTGTATTGTTGTGATATCAGAAGCTATGCCACTGATATTTCAAATGCCAGCAGGATCATCCAAGGTGAATAAGTCTCAGACTCAACCCAGACAACAAAGAGAGCACCCCACTGCAAAGAGTCACTGAAAGCCTTATTCATAGACTTGAAACATTTTCAATACCGAGAGGCTAAGCAAAGGAAGCAGAACAGTGTCAGATATGCTGCAGGGTCCAACGGTACTCAAAAGGTTACTGAAGTGGAGCTGATTTCTTAAAGAGGTGTCAATCATGGTGATGAGATTTGGACAAAGCCTATGGAAATGGGGTCTTCAAGATCTTCATTTGTTGATGGGGCACAAAATAAGCTATGAGAAACATCTTTAAAAATCTTCCAATGATTGGAACTTGGCATGTGTGAGGTATTGAGTTCAGGTAAATTGGAAGTAGTCAGAAAAGAAATGAAATCCAGTAAGATTGGTATTCTAGGCATTGTGAACAGAAATGGACTGGTAGTAGCTATTTTGAATCAGAAAATCATATGACTTACTATGCTGGGAATAATACATTCAAGAAGAATGTAGCATGCTATCTGTGATTGGATTAGGTGTAACTATATCTGCATTCAAGGAAATTAAATCAATATAATTATTGCTAAAATGAAGAAACTAAAGAATTCTACCAACTAATTCAGTTCAAACTTGATCAAACATACAATCAAGATAGATGGATAGTTATTAGCAATTGGAAAGCAAATGTTGGAAACAAACAGCAAGGAACAGTCATTGTAAAATATGCACTTGATGATATAAATGAAGTTGGAGATCACATGATAGAATTTAGAAAAACCAACCATTTGTTCATAGCAAATAACTTTTTTTTAACATGACAAAAGGCAACTACACACATGGACATCACCAGATGGAATGCATACAAATCAGATTGCCTATATTGGTGGAGAAGCTCATTATCAGCAGCTAAAAGCAGACCCGGGTCCAACTGTGGCACAGACCATCAATTGTTCATACTGGAAGTTCAGGATAAAGCTGAAGAAACTTAAAACAGCTTCACAAGAAATAAAATACAACTTTGTGCTTATTTGGACCTTGTACATGGATTGGAGGGGGGCAGGTGGGTGATGGGAACAAGGGGACATGGCATGATTTAGAAGTCAGGAGAAGTGTGCATCAAAGTTGTATCCTACACTCATAGTTGTCCAATCTATATGCTGAGCAAGTCATCAGAGAAGCTGGATGATATGGAGAAGAGGGCGGACTCAGGATTGAAGGGAGTCTTATTATTCATCAGTTATTTTATAACTTTATTGATATTCCTTAATTTTCCCCTTGGTTTCATCATGCTTTCCTAATAGGATTTATGGTAGATCTATCTTCTGTAACTTGATTTGACTGTAGAAGCATAGGACTTGGTATCTATAACCTAGAGGTGGTCAAATAGTCTTTGCTGACATATCATAGACAAAAGTGTCCAAGGCAGCATATTGATTTAAAATAAATTGACCACTCTCCTGACCTTTCCCTCAGAGCAGAGGTGAGGCCTCATAGAGTCTGAGAAGAGAAATCAAAGACATCCCAAATAAACTTGGTCCCTTTTCTGGTTTTCCCACTATAGACCTCATCATCAAGACGGCCAAAACACTGACTTAAAATACCACTCACAGCTGTTCTCATCACTTTAAAATAAATTCTTGTTAAAACACCCATTGAAAACATAACTACTAATGACTTTGCTTTAGGAGTAAATTATTATCATTAAAACCAACAATTCTAAGCATGTGAGTGCCGAGTATGTTGTGTTTGACTCCCCACCTTCCCAAAAGAGATTGGCACGGTGGAATTTAAAATAATAAAGTTGCTAATTATTGTTCTTGCATGGGGCAGGGCTCTGACAGTGGTGTATTTAGGACTGAAAATAATGTTCATAATCTTACAGTGTTTGCTTGTTTTGGGCTAGCTGGTCCTATTTATCTAAATGTGTTATCAGTAAGATTTCTTCCTATGTATCAACATATAAGCTGTCAAGAGAAGCACAATCAGGTGATTCCTCCTTGATAATTTTTAAAATGCCACTTGAGATGTGTTAAAAAGATTATATTAAGCAATGGTAGTTCATTTACTTTTAATTGTGGAAATCATAGATATATAATATTTGCTATTCAACCATTTGACATGTGTGGTAGTCACCTAATCTGGTGTCAATTGCGGTGGAATACAGCCTGTTAATTTGGAGATAGTCAATGAGATCTCTGTGTGGGCATGGTTTTCTCCTGAGAATTCTGGAAAATCCAGCTGTATTTCCCCCTTGGAGGTGAGAGACTCACTCTGTCAGTCCCTTGGAGATACTCTACTTACTGGCAAGACACAAGACTCCCTGTGAGACAACTCAGAGGATTGGGATGGGCCTACACTAATGGAACCAGACCTCAGAAGCTGGAAAAGTCACCTAGAGACTCCTCCAGTGCTGAGATGCTTGAGAAGGCTTTGACCAGTGTGGAGATATTTTTACCACCATGGATACACAAGACTCTGCACCCACTGGGCTATGATTGCCCTGGTGTCATTGTATGTGCCTCGTGAATCTAAAGAGGGCTTGAGATTGGTATCAGACACATGGGCAGATATCGGATTTATGACCTTGAACTGGGCTGGACTGGGATGTTTTCTCAATGTTCAATTGATCTTGCATATAAATCTCTTTCTTATAGGAGTGTCTATGGATTTGTTTTTCTAGTATACCCTGACTAGCACAACATGTATAATTCAGTGCATTGATTGAAGTCTTCATGTTATGCAATCATTGTCACCTCCATTTCTAACTACTTTTATTGCTATATTAAGCAGTATTAAGTGTCCTGTAAGCAGTACTTATTTCACTCTTTATTACGTTTTCAAGATTCATCTATGTTGTGGCATTAAGACTTTTTCTTTATGGCTGAGCATCATTCTACTGTATACATACATGCCATGTTTTGACTTTTCATTCATCTGTCAGTAGATATTTGTTTCTAACCATTGACTTTCGTGAAATGTGTTGGCATAAACATAGGTTGATTGACTTCTATTTGTACACTTGTTTTCATGTCCTCTGATATTGAGTCTACTGTGTCACGTGGCAGTTATGTTCAACTATTTGTGGGCCTAATATAACACTTTCTACAGTGACTGTATCACTTGCTTTTCCTTCCTGTGATGGGTGAAGGTTTTTAACTTCTCTACATTCTCACGCACCTCTCATTTTCCATTTTGATCAGAGCCACGCTAGTGGGAGTACAGATGATATTTTACTATTGTGAGAAACTGCAGGACTGGAAGAAACTGTAAATGGCCAATTTCTTTATGATCATAATTACTAGATCTGGAAAGCTGATTATGGTGGGGGAAGGCCCTCATGGTTATGAGATAAAAATGATTCTTAATACATATTCTCGTATCTAAAAATAGTACCTGCTATATCCCCCCAATAAGGAGCTATCATAAAAGATGAGCTTGGATCTGCACAAAGTGCTGGGTGTACTCTGTAGCTAAGACAAATCAAATTCTATTTGCTTAGTATCCCACCCCAAAGTGTAGCAAATTCCTTCCTCCCCAGTCTTCTTCTGATACTTACCATAGCTTGTGCCCTTGGGGAGACTCAAGGACATATAAGTTTAGGTATCTGACTCATTCTGTTTCCCATTCATTATATAGCATGTATGCTTTTTGAAAGACTTATAAACCCCATGATTAAATGTACCCACTGGAAAATACATTAGCACTCTTGGTCCTGACATACTATAATACATGTTTTGATTTCTTTTCAGTGCCCAGTTCTTTGTCCTTATACAGGGTCATAGCACAGCTTCCATCAAGGGGAGTTATCCGATATTGATAGCACTCCTTGCAAAAAATAAATGTATTGCAGCTGAGCCCCGGTGGCATAAGTGGTTGAGAGTGGGACTGCCGCCCGCGGGCTTGGTGGTTCAAATCCAGCGGCAGCTCTCAGGAGCTGCGCTGGGTAGCGCCCACAACCACCAGAGGCAGTGATGCCCCCCCCCCAAAAAAAGAAAAACTTAAGAAAAACCATATTGCTATATTGACATAGCAAAGAAGAAAGATGACAAAGATGTAAGAAGAGATGCAAAAGGGTGGAAGTTAGAAGACAAGACATTGTTGCTGCTTTGGGGTATCATCCGGGCTGTCCTGAGTCACAACAATCCTGTATCTAAGACAGCAGAACACTCCCTGCTCCCGGGGCATACCCTCAATCATTTCATTGTTTAAGGTGATGGTGGCAGGCAGTTACTATTTCAGTTCATTGCTTTAATAATCTTCCTTTTTTTCTGCTTTCCCCTCCACTTACCAATCATGATATCTTTTTCTAGGCACTGGGCTCTCATGATAACATCTCCATATAAGAGAAAGCCTCACCGTCCTCACTGCTAAGGAACATCCTGGCTGTACTTCTTCCAAGATAGATTTGTTTCATTTTCTGGCAGTCCTTGGCACTTTCTAGATTCCTCGCTAGTACCATGATTCAAAGGCATCACGTTTTCTTCGAAATAGGAAGGAGGCGATTTGGAAATGATGAAAAGCAAGACCGGAAGAAGACATGAATGATATTAAATCTAGTGAGTAAATAGGATAAAATAGTATAGTATGTGGCCTTGGAGTTTCATCTCCAATGGTCCGATAAATTACTTCATGGAAATAAAGTCTTTTTAAATGTTTATAACACAGAAGGAGTAAGAGGGAAACATCTGAGTAAATACAAGTAGATTGACCAAACAAAAGCATGTTCATGTAAGAAACAAAGCTTCATTATGTAAGAAAACAAACCAACAAAAGCCAGGATGAAGGACAAAGTGAAGCAGAGTGGTAAAGCTACGGCAATGCAATGAATGCTTACAGAGCATTGGAACGTCCATTATGTGTGGGCCCACAGGGAGGAGAATATGTCAGTCAAAGCCTCTATCCAACCAGAGCAAGACTGAACTAGCTACAGTGTACGTGCAGAAGGAAGACTCAGTAAAGTTCCTTCTTGTTTTTTTTGGAAGGGGGGTGGGTTCCTGCCCTCTGGTGGGAGTAGGAGGCCCAGCCTTGCTCCTGGATAGCTGCTGCTGGATTTGAACTGTCAGCCCAGTAGGCCACAGTCCCGCACACAACTACTACGCCACCGGTAGTAAAGGTCTTTCTTACAGTCTTCTATTTGCCAGATGAATGC
This sequence comes from Nesogale talazaci, assembly GCA_004026705.1. Lineage (NCBI taxonomy): Eukaryota > Metazoa > Chordata > Mammalia > Afrosoricida > Tenrecidae > Nesogale > Nesogale talazaci. The sequence continues at coordinate 89,781 of PVJH01003720.1, read as the reverse complement.
AGAACATCATGGTAACTCCAGAATTGTGATTATCAGGGAATTCTGCATTGTTTGCAGCATGGTGAGAAGAATACTGGGTTTTGCGTGACAATTATTCGTACGGCATCCAAGTCCTTCAAGACTGGCAGCACTCTACCACACCTGAGTTACAGTGAAGCCCACCCACCAACTTGAGAATTCAAGTCACCCAAGCAGTTGCCATAGCGTAGGTGCCAACCCACGGCTGGCCCTACGTGTAGCAGTGTCGAGCTGAGTCAACCCAGTTGCTTAATTTCCACTCTAAAATGGAGGAAGGCAAATGTAACTCCCATAAGGAATCACTGACGCGGAGAACCCACAAGGGCGGTTGTGCTCTCTTCTGTAGGATTGCTGCGGTTCAGCATCACCTCAGTGGCAGTGAGTGAGAGAAATGCAGTTAGCCTGAGGGACTCCAATGAATTCAACTTCAGTGGGATTTTTAGAGCTTGCTGCTTTGTCTGTAGGCAAACAGCTCAGACGCAAACATCACTTGGAAGGGTCAGGTAACTCTGAGGATCTTCTCTTCTACATTTAATTATTAGTAATTAAAATAGCCCTGCTATTTGGCAGATCCACAAAGACATCCTGATACTGGCATAACCCTTATAGAATGTTATTCTATTTGCTTACTTACGATGAGCAATTTTTTGCAGTGAAAAATTTTTCCCTGAAACCTGAGTAAAATATCTATGTGACTCCCAAAGTGTTCATTCCACAGAGAAAGATATAAATTCTCTATGTATTCTGAGTTTCAGCAGATTGGGACTCAAACAGCTTTGGGGCTGTTGGCAGATCATCTGCTAATAAAATTTCTCTTTCTTCTTCACTAACGTGTAGTATTTGCTTGGCTGCTCCATTCTCCTAGAGCATTCCTATGAATCTCATAGCACAAAATGATATAAAATGATAAAATAATTACCATTAACTCATATGGCAACTTTTTAGCATTCCCTGGCCCTAAAATTATCTATGACGTCATAGTGAATAGCAAATAAAACCTAGAATATCACTCTCAGATAGCATTCACAGCCACAGTTCAAAGCTATGAAGGTTTGGGGACTGAGAAATTAAATGTAGTTCTCTTAAGGAGACATATCGCTGTGGCTGCTGGAAATGTGAGCTGCCTCTTTAATGGTTCACTGCCCAACCACTGGTTATACTGTTTGCCTCTGTAAATGCAAGAAACCCTCTTGTGGACACCTTTGTGTTAGCCCAAACAGGTACTAATATGGTTGTCTCCTAAAACTGAAGTGGTGTGAGGTGAACTTTCTAAACCCAGGCATTGATCTATAGAGCAAACAACTTAAAATGGTCAGCCCCTTCATAAACCTAAAGTATAAGTTCACTGTGAATCAATTCTCCACCACTGAAGAATCAGGAATGATCTCAAGAGAGAAAGACAGTATTTAAACAGGTCTTGTGTTTTGAAGTATGTTTTGCCTCTCTGCCTCCTGCTGTTGTCTCTCTGCTTATAGCAGTACATGCACATCCTTGGGTTCTGAAATAGTCCTGGTGCTACTGATGATTCTGTTGCTCCACTGGACTTTTCCTGTAGTCTAACTCAGGAGCATGAGTCTATGTCTAAAGACAGATAGACTTTAATGATAAATTAAGTTGAAATTTTTTTTTTTGGTGGGGGAGCATCACTGCTCTCCGGCGGTGGGAGGAGGAGACCCAGCCCCACTACTGGAATTGAACCTCCGTCCCAGTGGGCCGCAGTCCCGCGCACAACCACTACGCCACCGGGGCTCAGCCCTTAAGTTGAAATTTTAGGTTTTAAAATTAACACCCACTATTTGATCAGCTGCTATGTCTGCTAACATTGTCTCAAACATTTTGCATGCATAATATCTCTGCCATGAAATGTTTTATTATTACTTCGTATAAACAAAGAAACAGAGAGGATGTGTTACTTGGCTAGCATCATTCAGCAAGAATCCACACTTAGTCTCAGGTTATCCAAAGAGGGTTTTTTCCCTGGGGATCAGTGTACTCTAGGAGGGAACTCTTAAGGAAGTTTATGAACAGAAAAGAGAATAGTCAGGGAGGTGTTTTTGTTAGATGAGTGGGATAACTGGGGCTTGGGTAGGGGATCTATTAGAGGAAATTAACAAAATTTCAGAATCCCGTGCAAAGAATATGGCAATGCAATTGAAAATTAAGGAAAGAGTAGTAATGGCAACCTGGTTAAAAGACAGAGACATTAAAACATTATCCTCTGGCTGAGCCCTGATGGCGCAGTGGTTGTGTACAGAACTACAGCCCACAGGGTTGGTGGTTCAAATCCAACAGCAGCTCTCCAGGAGCAAGACTGGGCTTCCTACTTCCACCAGGGCAGTGACGCCACAAAAACAAAAACATTATCCTCTCCTATGTATCCCCTAAAGGCCTGGGATGGCACCTCAACATGTGTCTGATGAGCTGGAAGGAACCCGTGAAATAGCTATAGGTGACTCAAGGGGCAAGAAAAATGAACCCAGTACACATTCTTGTCAAAGATACCTAAATGAGAAATGAAGTGGGCTTTTAAATTGATTGGACTTCACTCAGACATGTGGAAAGGTAATAAAGACAGAGTTAGAGATGGTGGTTTTGAAAAGAATGCCTAAACCTGTAATACAGAAGATATATTTATAAATGCAAAAGAGATCAAGAAATAAAGTACCATTACATATTCACCTTTTCCCATGAGCACAAACTTAGTCCAAAGTACCCGACTCAGCTACACAACAGTATTACATAACAATCTAAGCCCATTTTATTTTTCCTAATAAAAGTCAAGTTTTAGGACATGTTTGTAAGGTCCACAAGCTGAAAATTGAGGTGAGATTTTTTTTTGAATAGGGGTAGCAGGTTGGGCAGTCAATTTTATTAAAATTCTAAGATGAAACTTGAAGGAAACTGGTAATGATTTAAAATCACAGTCATTAGGGGTGTTTGTGTGCAAGTTTGTAACACCCCAGACACAGCTCATCATGGAATACTGGCTTTGTGGATTGCTATCCAAATTGACCTAGCTGCCTCCCAGATAGGGTCCTGAATTCCCATCCTTCCTTGTCAAAGAGCCATCATGAATCTGTGTATACCTCATAATAGACAAACCTGAGGGCAATATGCTGAGTGAAATGTCTGTCAAAAAGAACATGTATTTTATGAGATCACTATTATGGAAGTTAAACAGTGTCAGGAAAGGGAACAAGTAGAGATAAGACATGCATTAAGTTGGGAGAAGGGAACAGCAAGAGGTCAGAATGACGTAAACAAGGTCAGGGAAGACACTGGAGGTACACACGAGTAAATGACTACAATGATACATACCAATATACACACACTCTTGATAACAATAATAACTAATGATCCGTTAGTGGCTAGAACTAGACACACAAACTGAACAGATCTGGGATGCTGAATGCGAGTATATGCACAAGCATATACAGGCTTGTCAGAGATGTATATTTGCACATACTTGAATTATGTCCATGTATAAAGCGTGATAGTGCATATCTGAGGCAAAGGAAGTGTGGTGGCACAGTGGTGACTTGTGTTGGGCTTCTCTGAGGGAGAAAGATGGAACTTTCAACTCCAGTAAAGCGTTAGTCTCAGAAACTTAAAGGGGCAATTCTGAAGTCGTATAGGGATGCTGTCCTTTGCCTATGCTTAAATTCAATTGTTTGCAATTTGCTATTAAATTGATGTATGTATGGACACACACACATCAGCTATACTGTTCTCAGGCTTTTTGCTTCAATCTTGGTTCTGTTTTTATCCTTTTGCTAAAATTTTGATGAACTTAAGTCTTTAATGTTTAGGAATGTACAGTCAACATAAATCATTGTCTTTTCTTCATGCTCTTATAATTGGTATTGGTCATCTATTTGTTTTATCCCTATATTTATTCTGGAAATGTATAATTTTGACTTTAACATTTAGGTAATTGAACCAAGTTGAGTTAGTTTTCCATGTATGGTGACTCACTTTTCTACAAATGGATTTCTAGTTTTGCCAGCACCGTTTTTTAGATTCTTATTCTTCCCCATTGAATGTCTTTGACTGCTCGTCTAAATTCAATTCCCCATGGTGGATGAGTTTATCTCTGGATTCTCAGTTCTTTTCTACTGGTCTCTATGGCTGCCATTGAGCCACACGAGGCAGTTTTGATTACTGTGGCTACAAAATATGTTTTCAACTTCGAAGTGTGAGGGCTTCTACTTTGTTCGTCCTTAATATTGTTTCAGTTGTTTGGGGGCTCCACTTCCTTTCCATACAAAGTTGATGGTGTATACCATATATAGTCGAGTATAAGCTAGCTCAAATGTCAGCCAAGGTACCTAATTTTACCAAAAATAATTAAAATGTGCTGAAAAAACTCAGCTTATACACGAGTATGTAGAGTATTCCCATTTCAGTAAATAGTGCTTTGAAATTTGGATCAGAATCAAATTTTATCTCTTGATCACTTGGGAATGGATTGATCTTTCACAGAGCTATGTCTTCCAAGCCTTCATCATAGAACTTTTTTTTACCCAATTATGGAGGTCTCTTTTAGTTTCTTGTATTGGTGTGTACAGCGTCACGAGAGCAGACTGCTTCAACTTTCTCCCACAGAGCAGCTGCTGGATTTCATCTACTAACTTCAAGGTTACCCAACCATGCTAGGAAGAGTCCCTGAAATGTCCCACAAAGGAACTTTTCATCAAATCTTGAATTTTTAAATTTCTGTATCATTTTAATTGATTCACGATAGTCTCTAAGTCTATAATAAATCTGAAATAATTTTCTGTACTTCCCAGTCATCTTTTAATATCATTTATTATTGTGCAGAGTGATTCATGGATTATTTAGAAGTGTATTTGAACTATATTCTGTTGGATATATCTACTAGATATCTAATTGAACTATCATTTGGATATATATAATTTTTTGCAGTTCTAAAATCTTTATTAGATCATCAGCCACTAGTTTTCATTCACATCGACAGTCTGGAGGTTTCTGAAAGTGGTGACAGGCACGTGGGTAATCAGTGTGTAGAGCTTGTTTGGGGAATCTTCGTCCTCATGACATTTCCTGGACAACTGCGCACAGATACAGTCTGGGATGTTCCTGATTCCTGTGGCCCAGACAGCTGTGAGGAGCCTGGTGTCAATTCATAGCTCTGGTGTCCCCTTCTCCTTCATGGCAAACTTGTGAATCTCCTTGAGTACCCTTGGGCGCACTTCTTGAAGCCCACGCATGGATGTGCTTGTTAATATTGATGGTGTCCTCTCGTCACAACCTCATTGATAGCTGAATGGTTCGTCTTCTGACCATCCATCTCTGCGGGAGATGTAATGCAGGACCAGGCTCTAGTTGGATACTTGTCAAGATATCTTTTTGGTTGATGTGTAGTTACATTCTGTTGTTCTCAATGAAATTATTTTCTGATGTTAATTATTTCTGAATAATTGAAACTTTTAATTTTGCAGAATATGGTTTTAGTGAATATTTTCCAATGCATTTTAGTTATAGTGCAATAATTTTACAAGTATAAGCTTATATTTCCTGTTCCAAATTTTATATTATTGTGACTAGATAATTTATTTCTGCATGTTATCAATTTCATACAATGCTACTAGAATTTTTGCATATGCAGTTCTTTACATTTTAATTTTATGAGATTAATATATCTTTAATATATTTATGCTTTATATATTTATGCCTGTATTTTCCATTTTCAGCAATCTCATTCATTTGTGCATATCCAAACTTCCCTCTTGTGTCATTTTCTTTTGCCCAAAATACTTTAAAAAATATATTGTCGGCTGAGCCCTGGTGGCATAGTGGTTGTGTGCGGGACTGGGTGGTGCACTGGGTTAAGTGTTGGGCACCTAAGGTTAGTGGTTCAAAGGCATCAGTAATCTGAAAGAAGAAAAAGGAGGCTATTGGCTTCATGAGGCTGGGAAAGAATATGAAGCAGGTTTTGTCTATCCGATAGGGTTTCTGAGTCAGAATCAACTCAATAGCAGTGAGTTCCGTTAGTGGGTTTCTGTTCATTAGTTTTCTTCTGGTTGAATGATATTTTATTTCTTACCTCAGTGCCTAGTGACATCAGATTGGATGAAACACAGTGACTTTTTGTTTTGGGTTCTTTTGCCATAGTCTTTTTGAGAGGAGTTTTATTTTTTTTTTAAATCATTTTATTGGGGGCTCATACAACTCTTATCAGAATCCATATATTCATCCATTGTTTGTCAAGCCCATTTGTGCATTCGTTGCTCTCATCATTCTTTTTTTGTTTTGTTTTGTTTGTGCATCACTGCCCTCTGGTGGGCGTAGGAGGCTGTTTTAGTTCGAGTAGACTAGAGAAACAAACTCATAGATACGCATATGGATATAAGGGAAAGGTTTATGTACAAGAGGAAAGCAACATTGAAAATGATCCCAACCCAATCCAGCCAAAAGTTGTAAGTTCAATATTAGCCCATATGCCCAATACCAATCTATAATGTCTCTTTCCAACTAATGAAGTAAAATGTTAGTAGGTGCAGAATCCTGGCACTGAGAAGGGTCTCCCCATGGCTCCTCATTTCCATGGCTCAGGGTCCATCAGCAGCATCCAGTGGTGGGAGAAGCAACTCATCAATGGCAGGGGTCTCAACATGGCTTCTCCAGCTTTAGAGGTCTGGTTCCATCAGGGTAAAGAAGTGTGGCTTCTCCTCCGGCTCCCTCAGCTCCTGGAATGCTGCCATCTCATCCGAAGTTTGTTGTCTCTGAGACTAACTTCCAACAACTGGGGAGATAGCTTCTCATCTCCATGAGGGGAATATCGTGATATTTCCCAGAAGCCTAAGGAGAAAACCATGTCTACATAGAGGCCTCATTGGCTACTCAATGTCTATCTCCAGATTAACAGGCTAGACTCCACGCCTACATCTCAATCATGAAATTAACATAAGCACATGACCGCCACAGAGGCCCAGCCTTGCTCCTGAAGAGCTGCTGGATTTGAACCGCCAACCCAGTGGGCCACATTCCCACACATAACCACTATACCACTGGGGCTCAGCATGCCCTCATTATTCTTACCACAGTCTTTTAAAGGTATTTAGATTTTTTTTTCTTTTCCCCTGGCAGGCAGTTAAATTCCTTGGGATTAGTTTCCAAAGTTGAGGCTACTCAGCTTGATTCTAGTGGCTCCATCCAGTAAGGTATTAACTTTTGAATCTTTATCCCCTGCGTTCTTGCATTGTGTGATCTCTCAATTCATCATCAGCTTAGGAGGATGGACTCCTATGATATCGAGCTTCACTCTCTAACCTTCATTACGAATTATGATATGCTTTGTCCTTTCTACAGCATTCTACTTCTTAGCAGTCTACTTCCATAATTCATTACAAAACATACTCACTTTTTATGTCTTGAACCTTGAGGTCTGTTTTATCTGAGATTAGGATTGCGATCCCTGCTTTTTTTGATTCACCACTAGCCTGATATATCCTCTTCCAGCCTTTTATTCTTAGTTTATTCTTGTCTGCAAGCTTAAGATGTGTTTCCTGCAGGCAACAGATTGAAGCATGATGTTTTCCAAGCCAGTCGGCCAACCTTTTTATTTTAATGATGGAATTCAGGCCATTGACATTTAGAGCTATGATCCCAATCTGTGGGTTCATGGCTGGTCTTTTGTGTTTTTTTGGTGTGTGGGTTTTCTTGTTCCCCTTTTCATAGCTCTGCTGTGATTTCATAAGGGGCTTCTTTATTGCAATGTTTTCGACCTGTGGCCGTATGTTCTTGGGGATTGGGGTCAGTCTGTTGGCTCCTGGATGAGGTTGGAATATATGATGTTCTCCTCTTTGTGCTTGGTGGGTTTTCTGGCTATAGTGAGTTGGCAAGGATTTTCCTCAGGGTAGGGTTTCTCACGGCATATTCTTTGTGTTTTTCCTTATCTTGGAAGACCCTTATTTCTCTGTCTATCTTGATAGATAGCTTTGCAGGGTAAAGAATTCTAGGAGAGGTGTTGTTTTCTGTCAATTTCTGGAAGATATTGGTCTACTCTCTTCTTCTCTTCATGGTTTCTGTTGATAGGTCTGCACATATTCTTACCTGAGAGCCCTTATATGTGACCATCCTCTTCTTTCTTGCTGCTCTCAGGATTCTCACATTTTCCTCAAAGTTGGATAGGTTAACTATTATATGCCTTGGTGAGTTCTTCCTGGGGTCTAGTCTACTCGGTGTCCTCTCTGCTTTCTGTATTATAGGCTGGTTCTCATTCATTAGGTTAGGGAAATTTTCTTTCAGAAATTCCCTTGTTAAATTAGCTGTTGATTTCTTCACCGTGTCTTGTTCTGGTAAGCCAATGATTCGGATGTTGTTCCTTTTCATAGCATCACTCATTGATCTCAGGTTTTCCTCTGCCTCTTTTATTATCTTGTTTGATTGTCTTTCACATTTATTGAGGTCAACCTGGTTGTCTTCAAGATCACTGATATGACTCTCAGTCTCATCCAGTCTATTCGTGAGATCAGCAACCCTGTGCACAGCTTCTGCTATTTCCCCTGTTAACTTCTCGAGGCTCACTGGCCCAACATGATCACTGAAGTAAAATGGGTGCACAAACAAATGTGGGGAAGAAAGCTGATGGTGCCCAGCCATCAAAGGATATATCTGGGGTCTTGAAAGCCTGAAGATAAACAATAGACCATTTACCTGAGAAGAGACCACAGCCACACAGAAGAAGCACAACAGTCAGTGTGGTCACATGGTGGTGAAAGTGGTGAGAGGTCTAGACAATAAACATCAAGTGGGGGAAAAAACATATCACTGTATGCACACATCCCCAAGGTACCCACAGAGGACATGTGGGAGCATGAGCAAGAGTGGTGAAGAAAGCAGATGGTGCCCAGCTTTCAAAAGATATAGCATCCAGGGTCTTAAAGAATTGAGCATAAACAGGCAGCCATCTAGCTCAGAAGCAACAAAACCCACCATAAAAGAAGATCACTTGCCTGTGCAATAATGAGGTGCTGAAACAATCAGGTATCAAAGAACAAAAATCAAAATCAATGGACCAATAGATTCCCGATATCGCTGAAGAAATATGGATACAGAGGCAAACAGAGTAGAAGAAACGATGGTGCCCAGCTACCAAATGATTGAATGCCTGGAGTCTCAAAGTCTTGAAAATAATCAAGTTGCCATTCAGCGCAGAAACAGCAAAGCCCACATGGAAGAAGCACACCAGCATGCATCATCAAGAGGGGCTGAAGGGAGCAGATATCAAGCACCAAAGAACAGAATCACATCATTAAAAAGGCGGGGGGGGAGCAGGGTGGGAACCTAAGACCCACTGGGTAATTGGTCACCCCTTTACAGGGGAGTCATGGGGAGGAGATAGACCAGTCAAGGTACAGCCGGTCAATGATGATGCATACAAGTTCCCTCTAGTTCCTGAAGCCTCCCCCCGCCCTCCCAACCATCAAGATCCCAACTCTACCCTACAAATCCAAATGGACTGGAGAAGGTATACTAGTATACAGGGGAACTGGAGATAATTTTGAAAATGTGTTTTTCATGCATTTTTTCCCATGATTGATGAGCCTCTTTGGGCCAATGGTTAAATTGGAGATGCTGAAAGGGTAGAGAGAAGGTGGGGTAGAGAGACGGAACCAACGGCAAGGATATACACATAAGCTCCTATTTGAAGGGCAGGCATCAAAGGACTGGGTTGGGTGAGAGGTCGGGCAGTGTAAGATATGACATAACAATAACAATGTATAAAGTGTTGAGGGTTGGTGAGGAGAAGAGAGCAGGGGTAGAGAGGAGGGATGGAAAAGCCGATACTAAGGCCTTAAGGGAAAAGACAGACGATTGGAGAACGATATTAGAAGTGGACATGTGAGGGTGCTTGGCACAGTATGTTTATTTATGTATTGTGAAAAACGATGTATGAGCCCCCAATAAATGATTTTTTTTAATTAAAAAAAAAACATACTCACCACTACAGAGTTTATAAGGGAAATGGACAGGTTACAACTCAGGAGCAGAAATGCTCAGTATACAGTTCTTTCAGTCAGGACAGCCTCTGAGCCATGCCCATATGGTCATCTTTTTCTGACTCTTGGTGCTTCAACCACATGACTGGTTGACTCCTGCCTTTTTCTTTTAATGTTACACAACTCTGTGAACACTCCTAATAAACGCTCAAAAGACACACAACTCTAACCTGAACCTCAGCCCAAAGAAGCTCAGCTTGTAGCTACATGGATCAGCTGATCAACTCCTTAATAAAGTGCCTATAGCAAGTCTCTGATTACTGACCTAGAGACCAAAATTGTAGGGCTTGCCTCATTGTTACCTTCCCCTCCATAGTTATTACCCTGGATTTTGTGCTTCACAATTTTGAAAATGTGTTTTTCATGCATTTTTCCCCATGGGTTGTTATAGTGGTAGTATGATCTCATCTTCTCTCATGGACAATAGTGGAAGTCTCATCTATTTATCTAGTGCACTGGAAAACTGAACAAAATATCATTACCGGAAACTACTAGTTAGAACTTTAGGAACCGTGGTGGTACCATGGTTAAGCAGTTATAGTCTGAAGGACCCACAGGGAGTCTTCATGGGTCAGCATTTTCTTGAAGGCAATGCGGTTAGTTGGGGTGCAAGCTACAGGATGGGCACTCTCAGGAAATGATTAGCATGCTGGGCTGCAACCAGAACATTAACGATCTACCACAGAGTAGGAGGGGGAGTGTTAGCGATGAATATTTAGCTCTCATGTATCAAATCAAAGGCTTGGTGGTGTAGTAGTTACACTATGGCTTATGATACACATGGCTGGCAGTTAAAACCATCAGCAGCTTCGAGGGAGACAGTATGAAGAGTCGTAGTCTCAGAAGCCCACAGAGAACCTGCTTTGAGTCAGCATTGAATTAAGCAATGAGTTTGGATATCAGATAATGGGCTCATGTTATGAATATGTAGAAAATCATAACACATTAACAAATAAAAAGAAAAACAACCTAACCCAAAAATGGGCACAAGACACGAACAGACAATTTACTAAACATGATACCCAGGTGGCCAACAGTTATTTAAAGAAATGCTTGCATTCATCAGCCATGAGTGAAATACAAATTAAAACCACAGTGAGATACCACTTAACATTGATGCTCTTAGCAAAAATACAAGCACACACACACACACATAAACAACAACAACCACAAATGCTAGAGAGGATGTGAAGTGATTAGAACACTCATACATTCCTGGTAGCATTGTAGAATTATATAACCACTATGAAAATCAGTATGACACTTCTTTAGAAAAATACAGATACCTTATGATCCTGCATTCTCTCCTCACTTGGAGTATATATCCTAAAGAAATAGAGATCACAGCATGAATAGATATATGCAGCAATTTATTGCTGTGATTTCTCAAATAGTAAGAAGTTGCAAATACTCAAAACCTTTGGTTGTAGAGTAATGGGTAGACAAAATTTATTATGTCCATTCAGTGGAATATTACACATCCTTTAAAAATAATAACAGGTCTGTCAAACACCTTTGAACATAGACAAAATTAGAGAACATTATGCTCCTCAAAATTAGTCAGTCTCATAAAGATAAGCATTCTCCAAACCATGATTTTAAAGGAATGAATGAAAAAGAAAAATGGTTTTGAAACGAAAGGATAAGACGTTAGAGATTACAATGAGTGTGGCAGTCATATGCTTATGTTAATTTTATGATTGAGATGTAGGGGTAGAGTCTAGCCTGTTAATCTGGAGATAGCCACTGAGTAGCCAATGAAGCCTCTATGTGGGCATGACTTTCTCCTGAGACTTCTGGGAAATATCACGATATTTCCCTCGTGAAGATGAGAAGCTATCTTCCCCAATTGTTGGGAGTTAGTCTTTGAGACAATGAATCACGGGCAAGACAAGATGTCAGTACCTCAGGAGTCGGGGAAGAAGCCACACGGCTTTGCCCTGATGGCGCCAGACTTCTGAAGCTGGAGAGGCCACTGACCTGTGACTTCGTGAGTCAGAAGGAGACATTATAAACTGATATCGGGCATATGGGCTAATATCGGATTTATGACTTTGGACTGGACTGGGTTGGGATGCTTTCTCAGTGTTCCATTCCTTTTGTATATAAACCCTTTCCTTATATCCATATGCGTGTCTATGAAATTTGTTCCTCTAGTCTACCTGGACTACCACAATGAGTAATCCCAGAGTGGGAGGGGGAGGGAGACAGAGAAGGGACAAGGAAGTACATAGGGAAAGTATAAAGGGTTAAATGGGATATGGTAACTATTTGACAAGCATATTGAATGTTTTTCTTGTGTGTAGTATATTCCTGAAATTAAGGGGGAAATAAAGTATATGCATGTAAATAAGTGTAAACAAAGAAGCAATCAAATTGGATGTTGAGAGAGAGATTGGTCACAAACTCCAGATTACTTGTCAACCTCAGCCTTGGTCTGAGTAGTGACAAAATGAAGAAGAGTAAAGCTGAAATGGACTTGGATTTGAGGTACATACAAGTTGTTAACAGACAAAATTATTGCAGGCTTGAGTCCACAGAAGGGCACCTCAGAAGAACAGCCTGCTGTCCAATCACCAGGCCTTGAAAACTCTTTGGAGCACAGTTCTGTTCTGTTCCGCAGCTGGCCACCATGTGTTGGCAACGTCCATATTTTCCTTTCTGTGTTGGGCCTTATACTCATGTGAACAGCGTCGTATCCCTGCCTCACCACCCAGTGAAGATGATGGATGTCAAAGGAGCCAGTCCCTAACATATCATCCCAGGTCCTGTAGGCACAACTGTACAGCTATAATAAGTAAAGATCATAATAAAGTCATAGAAATGATGAGAAATTGAAATAATGGAGTCAGATACATTTCAACTCCCACACAGCTGTGATCTGAACAGCCAGGTTCACACATTGTGCAGGTAGGAAGCCGGCAGCGGGAGAGAGTGCCAGAGAGTCTGGGGGACCAAGTTTATTGCTAACCAAGGTTTATATCTACTTCCAGGGCATGATTACAGGTCACCACATGCACACAGGAAGGGGCTATACAATAGGCTACACATCACAGGAAGGGGCTATACAATGACAGGAAGGGGATGAGCCAGAGGTGCAGATGTGACAAGAAGGAGAGGGGCAAAAGGTATATATGTGACAAAAAAAGCAGATTCTAGATTCATGATGGCGGCCTAACCTTGACCATCCTTAGGCGTGTGGAGGGGGAGGGTGGTGCTTGAGCTCCCTGTCTCTCCTATAAGGAAGTAGTCTACTACTATCCTTATCAGAAGGGAGTGGGCTCTGCTTAGAGTGGGACAGGCTATACATGCCTGATTGCTCTAGATAGCTAATAACCTTTAAGGAGAATAACCCTTGACCTACTTTTGATGACCTCCAAATATATTGTCCTATGCCACGTGTAGCAAGCAGCTTACGTTTGGCATATATTTGGTCATATGCCACGTGTAGCAAGCAGCTTACGTTTGGCATATATTTGGGGAAAACAACTTGGGATAAATTGTTCTATTCCCTATGTAAGAGTATTTATATCTATAGGAAACCCATTATATTCTAATGAATGGTACCATAATTCATGGATACCCCATGTGCTTCCAAGTAAATTTGTAATTTTTTTTCTTAAATTTATCGTGTGTGTAGCATCACTGTCCTGGCGGAAGTAGGAAGCCCAGCCTTGCTCCTGGAAAGCTGCTGCTGGATTTGAACTGTCAACCCTGTGGGCTGCAGTCCCGCGCACAGCCACTACACCACCAGGGCTCAGCCAAATTTGTACTTCTTATATGCATATCCATCTTACATGATTCCTTAATCATCTAGATCCTAAAGTATACACATACCAAATAAGTACCACATGCAATAAGGCAGGATTCCTCAAACTACGGCCTGCAGGCCATATGTGGCCCACTGAGGACATTTATCCGACCCACCAGGTGTTTTTGTTGCCACTGCTGTCCTGCTTAGCAGACTACTTGTCCTGGGCCACAGTGAATTTGTTCATTGTTTTGTGTTTTTTTTTTTTAACTATTGTCCAACCCTTTGATGTTCTGAGGGACAGTGAACTAGCCCCCTGTTTAAAAAGTTTGAGGACCCCTGCAATAAAGTGACTTTTGGGAGGGGGGGGGTGGCACAGGGGAGATAGGAGGGGTGGGGAGTTCAAAAGGCTTCACATAGAAAATAGACTTTGAAGCTGATCTGAAATGAACAGTAGAAATATTTCATGCACATAATGGAGGATTAGAAAATATTAGAAAAAAGTTCAAGTATTTGAAAAATGGATCTTCAAAGCTTGCGGTAATAGAGCAGTTTATTATATGTTTTACCAAATATCTTGGACTGACCAGATAGATGCCTATATGGAATGTGATTGCTTTAACAAACAGAATATTAGGGCCATATTATGAAGAACTGTTAATATCTATCGATGGTTTTAGCTATATTCATTCTCTATATGGAGAAACAGAATAAGGAAATACTGATGATTAAAACACAAAATCAGAAAGGGGAGTTCTTTGAATACTTGAGAGATATGTAGTGTAAATGTCTTAGATATAAGATATTTATTGCATCCAAGCTAAAATGAAATGGATTTTATAAAACCATGCTGCCATTGTAATGGCAGATGAAAATAAACCTCTTGCCTCTAGTTTTCGGCTCAATGCCTGTTTTGTATAAATGAATGCGGCTGAAAGCACTCTATATCATCTTGCCCTCCAATGTAAAATTGTTTTAATTTTTTTAACATTCTGTTTGATATAATGCCACCATCCCTGTAACATTTATATTTATTACTGATAACAGTGTCTCATATATCATATAAATGAAAATAGCACAACCATGGTGGCAAGTGTTGTGACCACTTAATCTTAAGGCAAATGAAATAAGAATTAGTTAAATCATTCTACTCTTTTTACTTAGAAATATATTACAAAATATGCATGCATTTTAGTAGGACACTTCATAAACTCATCAATATAAGAATCTATACGTATAAAATGTAATGAAAAAATTATTGGTCAATATTAGAAAAAAGAAATGTCCCCAAATCATAAAATTATAGGAGGGAAAAAATGCACATAAGAACACTTCAAAAATTTCATGGAACAAATCTATTTCCTTTTAATTCCTTGACACACACATTCTCTCTCTCTCTCTCTCTCTCTATATATATATATATATATGTGTGTGTGTATACATATATATATATATAATCACACAACTGTTCCATCAATGCTGACCCCTAGTGACCCTATAGGACAAGGTAGACTTGTCCTTGTGTGGTTCCCATACTATAATGCTATATGGAAGTACAAAGTCCCATTTTTCTCCTATAGAATGACTGGTGGTTGATGCTGTTCTACCAGGGCTAAGGACCTTCAATTATATATATAATTTCAGTATATACTCCTATCCCACCAGAGGGCAATGATGCCACACACACACATTTTTAAAAAACTGTTAAAAATTTTATATAAAAGGGGGCTTTCTATGTGTGTTTCAAATATACATATAGCAACTTATACATATGTGAAATATATTTGACATTTATTAAGGAGGTACCCCTTAGAAAATGGAATTGTGCTGGGCAGAGCAAAGCTTTTGTAGTAAGCATTTTTCCTGCAAGGCAAGCATAGAGAAACTTTCTTTGAGTTGGTGCACCCAGTGTTGTACCCTGGAAAGGTTCTTTTGGTCACAGTGAGTTTTTCATAAAAGCAGTTTCTCTCACACCTCATTCTTTGTGATGGCTGACTTAAGAGAACAGTGTGTATCTGTGAAATTTGGTTTCCTGTTTGGGAAAAGTGCTGCAGAAACTGTTGTGATGTTGAACACAGCTTGCAAGGACAGCTCTACAGGAACTACTCAAGCGTACGCATGGTTTTCTCCATTTAAAAAAAAAGGATAGAATTGATTGATAACAAAGCTCTTTCTGGACATCTGTCAACTTCCCAAATAGACAAAGATATTAACTTGTAGAACATTTGGAATTTGTTCCATTAAGTCAAACTGTTAATCAAGCTTTCTATTTAGAGGTTCTGAAAAGATGGCCTAACAGTGTGCAACAAAAAGAGTCTGATTTGTGGCAGATGGGGGATTGGTTTTGCCAAGACAGCAAGGCATCTGCTCACGCAGTCATCTCAGTGCACCAGTTTTGTGCAAATAATAGTATGCCTCTTTTGCTCCACCTATCGTCCTCACCTGGGTTTTCTCTGCACAACTTGTTTTTGTTTCCAAGAATGTAGAGGGACATGAAAAGACAGAATTTGATGATGTGGGAGAAGTGAAGAAAAAAATGTGGGAGGTGCCGTCAGCCATCCAAACAGGTGAGTCTGAAAAATGTTTCCAAAAATGGACTCACAGATTTGACAAATTTATTCAGTGTAATGGAGGGTACTTTGAAGGTAGTAAGGCTGTTTGGTAAAAAGAAAAAACTAAATACATAGGTTTGAAAAAAAAAACATTCTGCATTTTATTTTGGGGTATGCCCTCGTATATTTGAGATAGACATAGCCTTCAAAAACTCATTGAAAATAATGGTATTTTCACACTAATTTTTAATGTACCCTCGTGTGTATGTGTGTGTGTGTGTGTGTGTGTGTGGAGAGAGAGAGAGAGAGAGAGAGAGAGAGAAGAGGGAGGGAGGAAAAGGAGAGAGAGAGAGAGAAACTAAGGTTTACTTAAAGGACTTTTTTTACTCAATAGTGGTGTCTGACAAGTCCTAAATGTGTCCATCAGTGAACAGCTGAAACCTCATGCACTCTCGTTTTCTCCACCCAAAAGGTGGATCAGACAACAGGAAGACTGAAGAGAGGAGTTGGGAAAGGTTTCCAGTTACAATTGGCAAGCCAAATGATGCCCGAGGGCAGAGGTCGTAGGCAAACTCTTGGGGCTGAAGAGCCAATCCTATCCCTCCTAACAACCAACTTTAAAATCACTCAAGAGAAGGGTAATATAGGGAGCTGATACTGGGGGCCTGGAGGGAGGGAGGATGTTTTGAGAGTGATGATGGCAATAAGCGTGTAACTGTGGCCTGCATACAATTGATGTTTGTATGGATTGTGATGGGAGTTGTATGAGCCCCCAATAAAATGATTCATTTTTTAATAAATCACTCAAGAGCCTTAAAGATGTTTTTTCAAGCAAATGAAATCACCGTGATCTGGAATAATAACCTTCAAATGTTTTCAATGTGACTTTAGAGCTGCATGTTCACACTGAAAGAGCCCCATATGGCAAAGAGCCACAGTTTGCCGAACAAGGCCCTAAGGGAACCACTTTTTGCTCTGAAAACCTTCAATTGATTGGAGGAGACCCACCCACACTATGGAGGATACTTTGCTTTACTTAAAGCCACAGATGCAATCTTTTGTAGCTCCTTTTTTTTGTGGGATGGGGCATCACTGCCCTCAGGTGGTGGGAGTAGGAGGCCCAGCCTTTGCTCCGTGAAGCTGGAATCGAACCTCCATCCCAGTGGGCCACAGTCCCGCGCACAGCCACTACGCCACCGGGGTCAGCCTTGTAACTTCTTCATAATCAAGTCTAGCTAGCTTTTGACCAAAGAATGGTTGTGATACTTTTACATATTATACACTGTCCAATGGGTCCCTGGCCTTCACTCATTTCCCTATTGTCCGTACCTCAGAGAGGAGGTTATATGTAGATCCCTGAAGTTGGTTCCCCTTTCTATTCCAGTTTGTAAATTACTAAGGGTTCATGGTGGAGAGGGGGAGGGAGGGAAGGGAAATATTGGGAGGTGGTACTGGGGGCCTAAGGGGAGTGAGGATGTTTTGAGGGTCATGATGGCCACAAGTGTGCAAATGTGGCCTGCATACAATTGGTGTATGTGTGGATCTTGATGAGAGTTGTATGATCCCCCAATAAAATGATTTATTTTTTAAAAGGTGGGGAAAAAAGAGGGGGAGGAGCTTATACCAAGGGCTCAAGTAGAAAATATTTGGAAATGAAGATGACAACATATCAGATATCAACAAATATGTCTCTGATACAAATGATGTATTGAATGTTATAAAAGCTTTAAGAGCCCCCAATAAAATCATTGAAAGGTCCAAAAAAGAAAGAATGGGTGTGATAGACTAGCAACAGCAACAGATACAGGTGAGGTCTTGGGAATTCCCTGGGGTAGATGGACCCTGCCCTGCAGGTTCACTATGAGTTCACAGTGAGTTTCCTTTTTCCCAATCATTGTAAAGATAAAAACACAATAGCAAAGAAAACACTCCCTGCCCTCAAATCAATGGCAACTCCCTTGGCATGGCGAACCTCCCTGTGATCAGGACCGGGTAGAACGCCCAAGGTGAGTTTCTGAGACTGTGACAGTTCACAGGTGTGGAAAGTCCCATCTGCCACTGGCCTGGAGGGGCAGCTGGTGGTTTTGAACTGCTGACTTCATCGTTAGAATCGCAAAGAGTAGCCACGATGTCTCCAGGGCTCCTCCCTGGCCCGTATCATTCACCCTCATTCTGACTCAGCATCTGAATTCATGTGTCCAACTGCAGTTGCTTTCTTTCTCTTTTTGCACGTTTTAGTTTTAGGTTGAAAGGTAACCATCCTCGTGTGCAGGCGGAGGGTTCTGTGGTTGGAACCTGTATAAGAAAATAAGTTTCACGAGAAAAAAGTGACGCTCCCTCAAGCAGTTCTTTGACTTTGCAGGATCCGGGTAAGAAGAAGGAAAAGAGAGGAAAAGAATGCGTTTACACTTGAGTGCAAATGTTAAGCGTGGCTTGAAACTGTAACCATAGAACTGGGAAAGTGAATGCAAAATCAAACTGTCGGCCTAGCAAAATATGCTAGGAACAATGAAAAGAACATTTTGGTAAGTTCTAACAGGAAGAGGAACAAGGCAGAGAGAGTCCCATTCCTTATAACAGATGGCATAATGTTAAAGCAGTGACTTAACTGCTGTTTTGCTTTTGTTCGTATTCATAAGGGAATTGATCGTGCGGAGACTGTCAGAGCAAGCACAAATACAATGACTTTTAGATCCCAGTGTAGCCGAAGGTGTAACAAGGAAGCACACCCTGCCGGCACCTTCAGATCAGAAGATCTGATGTCACGTCGTCAGGTGAGAGCCAGACCCAGTGTAGAGAAAGAATGCCAGTGCCAGTGCAGGCAATCTTTGCAAACCACGGAGCATGAGACAAATGCAAGGAATCAGGAAAATGATTCACTTTTCAAAAGGAGTTAAATTGCATGTATAGAAACATGATGACAAAGATTGCTGCCAAGTGTGGAGAAATAATGAAGCAAACTCTAGGTGCCATGAAAATGTACTAGGAACAAATTATGGTATGAAGAGTCATTTTCTTTTTGTATTAGTAAGATAGGGGGGTATCATTACCTTGGCGTATGTCATTCTTTATGATAGGCTTCTTTTATTCTCTATAATGCATGTGAGACTAATCTTCATTGAATGTATCAATGTTGTTATTTTTCCAGTGAGTCAGCTGGGATTCACAGAGACAACAGAAGGGAACAATTGTTCTTATGTCTCAACCATGGCGTATAGCAATAGCTTACCCATTTTTATTGTTTAAGATTGACAATATTTTAAATATGAATACATTACAGCTTATTTTTCTGTTTTTCTATTGTTGGATACTTGTACAGTTTCTGTTGTTACACTTCTAGAAATAAATTTGCTACGAATAGTCTTGATACAAGACTTTTGATAAATAGCTTTGAATTTTCTTGGATAAATACTTTAGCCACAACCCATCTGTTTGTTGTACTGGGCTGGGCTTATATATTGCTATGAAATTGGATTCTATGCCACTTGTATTTCAAATGCCAGCAGAGTCACCCACATGGACAGCTTTCTGTGGAATTTTCAAATTAAGATGAACTAGGATGAAAAATCTGGTCATGTACTTCTGAAATAAGCCAATGAAAACATTATGAATAGCAACAGCACACTCTGAAATAGTATTAAAGAGGAGCTGTTCGGTTAGGAGGTGTTCAAAATATAGTGACTGCAGTCATGGACAAAAAAAATGGCACCAATCACAGAAATGTCACAGACTTAAATACTTTTTCATTCTATTATACACTAAGGCTAGAGTTATAACAGCTAATAACAATCAAATAGTTCACTGCCATGGAGTCCATTATGACTCAAAATGTCCCCATTGGTCAATGTAGAACCACCCCTATGGATTTTCATGACTACTGGTCTTGGCAGATGTAGAAAGATTCATCTTTGTCCCATAGAGTGGCTGGTAGTTTTGAACTGCCACTTAAGAATTCCAAGTGAGAGAGAAAAAGAAACATCTTTTAGATAGTAACATCAGGGGAGCGTCCAACATCAAGCAGCACAGGCTGTCTTGATGGAGTCCTGCTTGTGCTAAGGCCAGAGAGATTACATGCTTTCTACATTGGAATACCTTCCCAGGGGGAATATTGTACCCAAGTTTTATAATTACTCCAGTCTCAGGATAAGCACAGGATGGAAGAGTTGACCACTAGTGAAAATGCAGAACAACTGCTTTGTTCACTTTCAGGGCATTTTTAAGTTGTCTCTCTTGATTAGACAGGTTAAAGGAAGTAGCTTTTAGCCAACAAAGAGGTGAGGCAAATAGGAGTGGATTGTCGATCTATCTGGTCCTTCCAGGAGACATCCTCATCCAGTACACTTGGCTCTGAGCAACAATGAACACTGAAAGAGAACGAGGTTGGGAGCAGGGGAAACAGGGCATAAAGCAGACTATTTGCAACAAGGGACAACATGGTGTGAGAGACTGTGAGTGAACGAAGAATTAAGAGCCAGTTCTTAAAGTTGGACATTCAAAGCTAGGAAGAGATAGAAACAGAAGAAGAAAATAATCAATGTTGCTATTTTTGAGGGCAGATAGTAAAAGGACGGGTGTCATAAGGTATATAAATGGAATTAGCAGCATCTGACAAGGGAACCATGCACCACAGATCCAGTGGAAGCAAAATGTTGTTATTGTTTTCAGGTGCTCTCATGTAGATTACAACCCAGAGGTACCGTGTGCACAACAGAATGAAACCCTCCCTGGACTTGGTCATTCTCACACCTGTGCCTACCCCTGAGTCCATGTGACAGTCACTCCATCTCACTGAGGACATTCCTCTTTGTCACTACCCCTCACTTTACCAGACATAATGATCTTCTCCAGGGATCAGTCTCTCCTGCCACCATGTCCGAAGTATGTAAGACAAATTCTCACCACCAAATTCTCATCCTTGCCTCTCAAAAGCACTCTGGCTATCCATCTTCCAAGACAGTTTGTTTGTCCTTTGGGCCATCCACGGTGCTTTCAGTATTATTTTGTAGCAACACAATTCAAATGTAAGAGACACTAACTACTAAAAACAAGGGTCAGTCATAATACAAAAATCTGATGGGAATGGATACGCGTGCCAGGTGGACTTCAGCACTAAAGTAAATGTCAGAGAAGCTTGGCTATTGTCAGAGAGCAAGACTCATTTAGTGAACATCTTCTTAAAGCCAAGAATGTTCTACAGAAGCAGAGGGCTAATCATTATTTTTCTGGAAACATTGCCATTTATTTTTGGTGTGTGTGTGTGTGTCTATAACTGGTCACGTTTTATTATTATCTGGCTAAAAATACAAGGAATGTTAGTCCAATTTTTAAATAAGAGGATCAAGAGATTTGATTTTATAAGCTAAGTCCAAGTGATTTGAACAGTTTGGGAAGTGTGCCCTGATCTAATTTAGAGAACATTGCCATCAAGGGGACTCTGATTTATGGTGACCCCATAAACAGGGTAGATCCTCTGCTTAGGGGGTTCTGAGCTATAACTCTTTATAAGAGTAGACAGTTTCAACTATCTCCAGGGAGTGACTGGTGAGTTTGAACCGTCAGCTGTCTATTTAGCAGCCCAACTCCCAACGTTCTACATGACTAAGACTCTTGTAATCTAATAAGGATGTGTCTTTTGTTTTTAATCAACCAAAGAAACACTCACTGTATGAATATTTAAATATCTTTGCTGTATATAAAAATAAATGAGAGAAAAATAGCTGAGCATATCTTTAATATCATAACAACCAAAAACTAGATCCAACATTACTTGGTATAATTGTCATTTTCGTACTTTAACATAGCTGCTTTCAGGTGGAACTATGGGGAAGTTACAGGTGCTGTAGAAACAAAGGAGTTTCAAATGAGAGGGTCAGAAAGCAAATAGGTCTCCAAGAGGAAACTATACCTCACTTTGACAAAGGGACACCTAGGAAATTCTACCTGGGGGCAAACTAATGAGTTGGAATTGCAGAGAGAGTATATATGAGAAACAAGTGGGATAAAATAGTTTTTCCTGGTGAAGGTTTATCGATTTGAAGATTTCTACAGCATCAAATAGGAGTCACTGGGCAGTGACAATGGCTAAGATCTCAACTATTGGTGAACAATTAATAGTTTAAATACACCTAGAAGTTTGAAAGAAAGTAATCTGTTTCTGAAAGGTCACAGAATCAGAATGCCTATTGAATACAGCTGTACTTTAACACATCTATGGATAACTGCTAAGGGAGCAGTTCACATATTTGAATGGAGTCTCTTTCATGGGAAACTGTAAGGCATGACTGGAAGGGATAGTGAAAGTCCACAAATGTTGAGTGTGTGTGTGTGTGTGTGTGTGTGTGAGACAGAGAGAGAGAGAGAGAGAGAGAGAGAGAGAGAGAGAATGGCTAGGAAGAAGAATAGCGAGGAGAAATTCAAAGATGCAAAGTATCAAAAATTAAGCCACAGACTGACCTCATGATAATAGTATTGCCTTTCCATTTCATAATTATACATTTTAAGAAGGAACATGTAACAAGTGGACAAATAAAAAATATAATGGGAAGGAAGAACTCAACTGAAGCCTTCCATAAGTCTGAGCATCAGAAAATAAGATAGAGAAGAAGATAGTGGCTTTGAAAAGTAGGTCACAGAAGACAGAAGTAACTAATAGCAATAAACAAATTTCAAGACTTGTCCTATGGGTGTCCTGTTTCATCTCTGGACTAGAATGACTTCATCTTGAATATATTAGTTACAGGGAAGATGATTTTCCTTAAAATTGGCACAACACATTCACTACCACCCCACCTACCCCTCACATATACCCACCATTTCCTTTTCTTTTAACATTTTCATTATACTTATTTCCAGGTAATTGTATAAAGCAGATGTATTGTGGCCTTTCCTCACTTTCCTTCTCAGTGTAAGGAAAGAGAATTTTTGTGCTCATTATTCTACCACAATTGCCACCATAATGCCTGGTAGTCATGCTTGATATACGTGTGTTAGCTTGTGCTGGATGAATTATTTAATTCAAAGAACCATCCAAAAACGTGATTGCATATGTATGAGGAGAATGCCATGCAATCATTAGGTCATGGTGACGAAGCAGGACCAGGTAACATTTTAGTCTGTCCTCTACGTGGTTGTCATGAGCTGGGGTGTCCTCTGGGCAACAACCAAGAACAATTCCAAGATTTTGTCAACATCATCAAACTCTGGAGTCGAAGGATGTAGCTAGATTAGATGTGTGTGTGTGTGTTTTCCTGATAAGTCTAAATAAGTTTAAACTTGTTAGGTGCCATTGAGTCAGTTCCAACACACACCAACTCTGTAAAACAGAATGAAACAATTCCTGCCCCTGTGCCATCCTCAGGATGGTTCTTATACCATTCATTGTTGTAACCACTGTGTGAATTCATCTCATGGAGGGCACTCCTCTGTTTCCCTGTCCCTCTACTGTATCGAGCATGATGCATTTTTCCAGAAACTGGTCTCTCCTGATAACATATACAGAGTGCATGAGACAGCCTCCCTAGCTGTACTTGTAAAGAATATTGGCTGTTCCTCTTCCATACAGACTTCTTTGCTTTTATGGCAGTCCATGGGATTTTCAGGATCTTTTGTCAACCTCAAAATTGAAATGCACTCACTGATTCTTCTGTGGTCTTCCTTAATCACTGTCCAACTTTTATATGCACATGAGGCAATTAAAAATATCATGGCTCGACTGAGGTGCACCTTATTTTTCAAAGTAACATCATTGCTTTTTAAGACTTAAACTTAGGGTGACCTGACGTTCTGCTTTTTAACAATTTGTTCCACATCTGCTGCATTTTAAAATTAAAATATATTACAATACTATTTTTGCATTCTATGAAAATTTTTGTTCCTCCATATAGACCAAAATTTTAATCAAGTACTACTCCCACTTCAGGTCAATGGTTTCCTCCTTAAATTCTGGTCACTTTACTTAAAGTGATCTTATGTAGTAGATTTACCAAATTCAGTATGTTGCTTGGTCTCTCAACTGCTGCTTTCATGATCATTGATTATGGATCCACAGGAGATAAAATCTTTATCAGTTTATCATGATACTATGAGGGGTCTAGTGTTGAAGTTTTTTTTTTTAATCTTCACATAAAGTTCAATTGGAATCCACTTGAAGATTGCAATCCTTGATATTTATCAGAAAATGCTTTCAGCCTTCATCACTTGAAACAAGCAAAGATTGTATCATCTGCACAATAAGATTTTCCTCTAATCTTGATGCCACATTCTTTTTCATATCATCCAGCTTCTCTATTTACTCAGCACACAGATTGAATATGTTTAGTGAGATGATACAACCAACTCCAGCATACACCTTCTTGATTTTAAACTACACATTTCCTTGTTTTCTTCATATAAATGCCACATGAGAATAATAAAGGTTTCTGAAACTCCCATTTTTCTCAAGGCTATCCAGACTTAATGATGATCCACACAGTTGAATGTCTTTGTACAGTCCGTAAAAACACAAGTAAATACCTTTCTGGTATTCTCTGCTTTTAGTCAAGATCCATCTGACATCTGCTATACAAGGATGTTCTGTGTCCTGAAGCCAGCCTGAACTGCTGGCAACTCCCGGTCAATGTACTGTTGCAACCATTGTTGGATGATCTGCAACAAAAATGTACTTGCATGTGATATTAATGACATTGTTTTGTCACTTGCACATTCTCTTGGGTCATCTTTATTTGGAATAGGTGCAAATAAAGCTCTTGGCTTAAACAAGTGCTTCATCAGCTTGTTGAAACATTTAAATTAGTCTCCCATCAATTCCTTGGGTCATTTATCAGTGCAGCTTAGACTTCTTCTTCAACACTATTGGCTTTGGTTAAATTACCTCTTGGAGGTTGAATGTTGACTAGTTCTTTTTGGTACAACGATGCTGTGTATTGCTTAAATCTTTTTTTGAAGATTCCTGTATGATTGAGTAGTTTTACAGTAGAATCTTCCAGTATTGTCACCAGAGGCTTGGATTTTTTCCCCCCAGTTCTCTTGGTTTAAGGTATGTTGACATTTTTTTTTGTTTTCTAACTCTAGGTCTGTGTTACTCTGAGTAGACTAGAGAAACTAATCCATGAGGCAGAATTATATACAAGAGGAATTGAACATTGAAAAAGCATCCCAACCCAGTCCAGTTCAAGTCCATAAGTGTGATACTAGTCCATATGTATTATAGCAATCTATAAAGCCCTCTTCAGACTCATGAAACACATGTAT
This sequence comes from Nesogale talazaci, assembly GCA_004026705.1. Lineage (NCBI taxonomy): Eukaryota > Metazoa > Chordata > Mammalia > Afrosoricida > Tenrecidae > Nesogale > Nesogale talazaci. The sequence goes on along the minus strand of PVJH01003720.1, from coordinate 64,186 downwards.
GCAGTGATGCCAAATGCAAGATGATCACAGGCCAGGGGATAAAAAGTCTTTGCATTCAGTGGTGTTGTAAGCATCTCAGCGCTGGCAGGGATCTCTATGTGCCTCCTCCAGCTTCAGAGATCTGGTTGGATCAAGGTAGATCCATGTAGTTTCTCCAACTTAGGGCACTAGCATAGCTCCATGTGTCTTGTTAGCTGCAATGTCTCCCAGGGAGTGTCAAGAGAGAAGTGTCTCCTCTCTCAAGGAGGAAAATAAAGATTCCCCAGAATTCTCAGGAAAAAGAAGTGCCCACACAGAGGCCTCATCGGCTATGATCTGAATGACAAGCTAGACTCCATCCTATACACATTTAATTCTTAAATTGAAAATTATATAATTACCACAAGATCTTTGCACATTTCGCTAGAATATTTTACTCTGTCTTCTCAAGCTGTGCTTTGAAATGCTGTTTTGTTCTTGACTTCAACCTTTCTTCCATTTTCCTTAGTTATTCTATAATTAAGAGCAAGTTTCAGAGTGTCTTTTGACAAACACTTTGATCTTTTGCTTCTCACCTGTTTTTAAATGACCTTTTGTTTTCTTTAGGTATGATACCCTTGATCTCCTCCCACAGCTTATCAGACCTTCTGTCATTATCTTCAAGACATCAGATCTGTTCTTGAGATGTTCTGCAAATTCAGATGTGATCAATTCAAGGTCATAATTTGCTTTTGTGGGCTTGTTTGAATTTTCTTCAACTTTACCTTGACCTTACATATGAGCAATTGATGGCCTGTGCCACAGTCAGCCCCTGGCCTGCTTTTAGCTGCTTACATTGAGTTTCTCTGAATCTCTTTCCACAGACATATTCTATTAGATGCCTTTGTATTCCAGTTGGAGAAATTTAAGTGTATAATTGTCATTTGTGTTGTTCAGAGAAAGACATTTGCTATGAAGAAATCTCTGGTCTTTCAAAATCCTATCATGTGATCTCCAGTTTCATTTCTAACACCAAGACCATATATTCCAGCTTCTGTTCTGTGGTAGTTATATAATCTGTTGACAGTTTGAGAGGATTATGCATGAAGGGGTGGAGTCTAGCCTGTCAATTATTATATGGCCAATGAGGACTCTGTGTGGCCATGACCTTCCCCTGAGGATTCTGGGAATTATTTTATTTCCTCCTTGGAAGTGGGAGACATTTTCTCTCTCTTTCTTCACTCCTTTGGAGACTCTCTACTGACAAGGCTCACTCCCTGCAAGGAATTTCTGAGAAGAAGCCATTTGAAGCTACCCTGAGGCAGTCAGAGGTTTGGAGTTGAAGGAACCACATAGAGACCCCTGCCAGTGCTGAGATACTTATAATGCCAATGGATCTACAAGACTTCCACTCACTGGCCTGTGACTGTCTTGGTATACATCACTCCATGTGTTTCATGAGTCTGAAGAGGACTTTATAGTTTGGTATCCGACATATGGGGTAATATTGGACTTATGGGCTTGATCTGCACTGGAATGTTTTTGCAATATTCAATTGCTCTTGTATATAAAGTTCTTTCTTATACACATATGCATGCTTATGAATTTGATTCTCTAGTCTACCTGGACTAACGTGTTCTTTTCTTTTTGCTTTCATCAATGCATCTTAATTGTATGTTAGATCATTTTCACACTGGAGACATTGGTAAAATTCCTCAATGTGTGCATAATAGGTGTCAATGTTCTGCTGCCCTTCATGAGGTTTTTCAGGATCTGACGGTGTTCCTCTGTTATCCATGAGGCGTTCCATAGGGAATTGATCAGAAGTGGACAGCCTATTCTTTCTTCATAGTCTGTTCTTGGTCTGTAAACTTTGCTGAAACCTGTTCACTTTGAATGACCCTGCTAGAACGTGAAGTATCGGTGACACAGCTTCCGGCAGCACAATAACACACAAGCCACCACCGTGCCACACACTGACAGCCAACGAGTGGGAGTTAGCTCTAAAGTCAAGTCAGTTCCGCTCAGAATCAACGAATCCTAAGTGATAAGACATTTCCTTTTGTATTCTTCATGTGCAATGCAGTCACAAATTCTAACCGGGAAGAAATAACAAAGAATCACTAATACCTCCCGTGGTAAGAACAGAATTCATGACTAATTTGGCACATAAAGTAATTAGTGTCCTGGAAACGATATTAAATTTTCCTTGGATGTGAATCACTCATTTTGTTTTTCTAAAATGTCAGTTTCTTCTTCTTCTTTTGAAACCATATGTTATTATCAAAAGAATTATATCTCAAATTTAAGACTCTTTTCAATACCGAGTATGGTTCCCTATTTTTCTTTTAAAAATTATTTTAAACAACATCAAAAACCCCTCTAAGTTCAAATAACATTGTGTATAATAATGAGAAGCTATTAAAGGAGGCTTTCCCTTTAGCAGCTATAGAAGAAATAGTTTTCAGTATAACATTTCGTAGACAAAACTGAGAAAAATGAGTGGTGTGTGTTTATTTTCAAAAAAGAATCCTTAGCTTACTCTTCAATTATAATCCATTTCTTTCAGTAGACATTTTATTAAAAATTTTATTAAAAACTATATTAATGTTTTTATTACATGCTGAAATCATTTACTGCTTGCCATGGGCATAATTTCAGATTACACATATAATGTTTATATTGTAATCCATGAGAAATTCAGTGTCTTGATGTTTTCTCTTAGAACTTTGGGTCAATCTCAAATATATCCATTTTAAATGATGTGATCTTTCTGGATACACTGATAAAGTAACTTAAAACTTTAGCATTTATTTTTCACATTCATACTAAGGGAACAAATCTAAACTAAAGAAAATAGTCTTCAAAGGATATTTTTGTGTAAAACTACAGCAATTTATTATGTACATATAAAGATATTTAGTTTAATTACAAAAGGGTTATTTTTTAGTTAGAAAGTACAAATCAGAGAATTTTAAAGGGTGCATAAATGAAACTAAACTTCAGGTTCAAATGATAAAAATAATATGAATGATAAAATGAAACAGTATCTCATATCATAAGTAATGATTACATCACCAAAATGGAATAAGACCATGTTGTACAAGTATTTCAGGATTTAGAGAAATCTGGGGGACAGACTGTCTAGCTAGTAGCAGCTGGGAAATGCACACCCACATCTACTGGAGCATAACATATTCTCATAAAATTGTGCATTTTGCAAAATGTGAGGGCAAGTCAAAAATTGTTGTTTCACTCAATCTCCAAACAATTAGTTATTGTGACCTGACTCTACTCAAAACTCATACTTACGAAGAGATCACTGAGGATTTGGGTGCAATAGAAAAGTGTGGTGAAGAAACCAAATGGTGCCCAACTGTCAGAAAAACAAAATAAAACAGTGGGGTCTTATCTTCAAAAAAGCAGCCAGCTCAGTGAAGCCTCAACTTGGTCCAGGTGGATGAAGCACACAAGCTGTGTGATCCAAGGACTGTAAATAATAAAATGAAAACCCAAAGGAGGGGACAGTATCAGAGTTTCAATTGTGAATACCTGGTTTATAGTAGGCTGTGGATGACCATGGAAATTCCAAATCCATTTGGAGGAATCACACATAAATTAAGTCTCTGATGAATCCTCTCTGAACACAGTCTAGGAATGTGAATGCTATTAGATAAAGAGCATTGGAAAGTGGATCGTGGCAGATGTACTCAGGTTAAAATGCAATAACTTATCATTTGGTCTCTCTTTTGACACATTTTAAATTTGTTTCAGTTTTTAATATTTTCTCCATTCTTTTTATTGAGGTTTTCCTGTTTTTTTTTTAATCATTGTTAATGTTTATGTTTGCTTCCTGTTGTTGTTTTGTATCTTTTCCTGTATATGAAAATCAGGATAGGTAAGTAGCTAAGAGCTTGAAGTGTATTAATGATGACCTAGGGGCTTGCCAAGGGAGAATTGGAGGGAATGGGGAGCTCACAAACAATAAGTGAGAGAAGAAAATGTTCTGAAATGGATCAGAACAACTTTTTAAAATATGATTGAAGGATTAAATTCTATGATATTTGAAGTCTATGATAATAAAATTATTATTTTTAATTGTTGCTACAAAGTCATAGAAACTTTTAGTAGACAAAAGTATCAAAACATGAATATGTTGCTTCTAAACATGTCCTCCCTTTAGGTCCTTATATTTGTGAAGATAGCACTACCATCTCTGAAACCCTCCCAAGGGGAATCCTGTATTTTTCTATTTACACCATGTCAAAATGGCAGTTTGGGTATTGTAAGATAATGTTGAAACTGGGTCTTATCTTACATTATGGTCAGGTTTGAGAGGGAGCACGATCTGCAATGGGACAGACAAAAACTAGGGCATGAGGGTCCCTAATAAGAATCGACATATTAGGGTCAGGCTTATGTGTGTATTTTCCCTACATGCAGCCTGCAACACATGGCACACATGGCACACAAGAACAGTTCACAATTTGAAGGTTTATGAAGGAACATGAACACATTAGCCATGTTATTGGGAGGGGAGGATGAGGCTGGTAAGTAACATGAAGTAACTGGTGAGTTTGCAGACCATTGCCTTCAGCAGTTTCCGTCAGGGAACAGGAAGCAATTAACTGTTTATCTCAGGTGGAGAGAAAAGCCACAGATTGCTTCATCAGCTCCCATGGCTAAGCCATCAGCATTCCCCTAAGGGTCATGAAATATGGAAGGCATTGGTCTTGTCCTATTTGCCTAAGGAACAAGTAAACACCCACCCCACCCACCCAGGACACCTTCAAGATACTTAAGTTATGTTTCTTTTCAATGCTCTTGGTGTTTGAGGTGCAAAATGTCTGGAGGGGCAAGATCAGGGCTAAAGACTTCTGTACAATCATTGGGTGACTGCAGACAACTTTTCTGAGTTGTACACTTGTTGTAGTCTTATTTGTATTCCATCAAAATGAAGGAAGCATTTTGTGTCCTAGGGACAAAAAGAATTTTGAGGTCAGAGCTTATATAAAAAATTTCAATAAAACTTATGTGAATGTCTTCCCAGTCCTCTACACTTTGCAATCTATTATTGGGGCTACTGTCCCAATGAAAAAAGTAGTATTTAGATGAATTAAGAAGTTGTGGAAGATTAAGATCTCAAAGCTGTACCAAAAAAGAAATGATCTTTGGTCTCTACAAGTGAAAAAGTGTGGCTGAAGTGCAAAGATGGGAGCAAGAATTTCACAGACTTACCCACATGAACTGCCCTTTCCATCAGTTTTTTAAGGACAAGATTGAAGCAAATAGATATTTTAAGCAATCAATATACTAGAACAGAATCTTGCATTTACCAAGAAAACCCTGAGAGCAAGCCCAATTAAAATAATGACTTCTGTCTGTCTCCCCTGGGCTAATTAAATCAAAGACACAGTTTGACTTGAAAGGACATGGCAACTATTTGGATGGGATCCTAAGGAATACCCCAGATAGATTTTCTTGAAGGAATCAAGACAATCAAAATGTATATTAGTAAGAAAATAATCAAGACATTTGTGCCGAGGATTCCCTGACACGCCCATAGCCATGGGGTGTCTGTTCATTCTTCAAGGGTTGCAAGGGAAGGTATTAAAAGTTTTGTAAAAATCTAGAAGGGGCATAGGTTAAGCAGCATTAGTTACATATTTTGATATTTTTGTTTAATAAAGCTTTCTATGTTTCATAAATATTACATGAATACATGGGAGAAAAACTGAACTCTCCATGATAGTAAACCAAGTATAGCCTTGGATACTTTGTAAAATAGTAAATTTGATCTTGTCACTTGATTTTTGTCATGGTGTGTGTAAATGATTAGAAGTCTTTCATTTTTAAATAGCTGACTTTATCAATCATTTCTTTATACTAGTATTTTTCTTATATTGTTTAAAATTCACAAATGTATCTTCTATATTTTAAGCTTAAAAAGTACTTTAAAATGTGCTTTCTACATCTAAGTATTAAAAGCACTGGGCTATGTTATTTATATGGTTCTGTGTGACTCTTCAATCATTTCACACATTTTCATACTTCAAGTATCCACATATGAGAGAATGTTTTGCCACACTTTGCTCCAATGTTAACTTTGTTTTGTAATCCCATTTTTATCCAAACTTTCTTAATGACTATGCATATAAACATTTACAGATAAATATATACCTGGTTGAACAAAGATCTTTAATTTTCTTCCCTTAAGCAGTATATTTATATTGAATTTCCTTATAAAATTTCTAATGAGCTTCTTTAGTGCCAAGAATATAACTTTTGATATCCTCCTTTGGATTGCCTTGAATAAATGCATCAGTATTTTTCATCCACTTGGTGTGATCTCTGCTCTTAAAATTCCTTCATTTAGTGTAATCACTTTCAGCATGCAGGTTTAGAAAAAAAATGACACTGTATTTTACATAAACATTTGCACACTTGTATGTGGACCTTTACAGTACATCTATAAACATGCATGTGTATATGCATACACACAAATACTATATATACATCAGCCATAATAATATGATACATTGGATAGGCAGAGTTTTCTAAGTTTACTGCATCAGCCATAATAATATGATACATTGGATAGGCAGAGTTTTCTAAGTTTACTGTTCTTTAAAAAATTGTTTTAGCTATTCTAATGTTCATTTACGTACCAGTTTTAGAGCTGTCTTATTTGTATTTACAATAATCTTGTGATATTGATAGCTATGATGGTAAAATTGCATATTACTTATGGGAATTAGTGTTTTTATTGTCTTCAATCTACCAAGACTGCAATTTTCATGAGTGTCTAGTGCCCAACTTACAAAAAGTCTGTCATTGAAATCTTTAACAAGCACATGTAGTTGCCACGAGCTTGAGTCGATTACTATATTATTAATATTTTGTAGATTTACACCTGAATAGTTTTGTGTTTGATAAGTCCTGCATTAATAGATAAGTTCAATACTAGTCCAAATATCCCTCCTTAGACTCATGCAGTCACATGCAGAATGCCTGAAGATCATAGGCTGGTGGGTGCCAAATGGTATGGATTCCATGTTGGTGGTTCTGGAAGCATCCAGGATCAGCCAGCAGGAAGGTGAAGGCAGTGAAAGGGGTGGAACTTCCAGTGACCTTTCTTATGTGAAGGCCACTCCTACAAGAAGGCTTTCTCAGGCTGTGACCTGATTGATAGCCCAAACTCCACCCCTGCGTTTTCATATATCTTCAAGTTGACATGAAATTATATAACTACTAGCACTACCAGTGATTCTGTTTTGACTAATGACCCTGCAGGTTTGAGCAGCATTGTCCCTACTGGGTCCTGAGGCTGCAAATCTTTATGGGACTAGAAAGACGCCTCTTTCTCCTGAAGAGAAGCTGGTGACTTTGAACTGTTGACTTTGCATTTAGCAACTCAAAGGCTAACCCACTAGGCCACCAGGGCGACTGTCATTTTATTTTATTGCTGTATCACATTGCTAGAACTGTGGGTATTATGTTGAGTAAGAGAGGTGAGAGGATACCCCTTTGTCTTGCTCCTGATACTTAAAATAAAATAACAGAATAAAATACATCAAATGCACTGCCTTAGCAACCCTAGGGATAAAACAGAACTACCTCTGCAGGCTTTGGCCTAAGAGTCACAAGGTAGGCATTTCAAAAGCACCAGTTCTTCTGCGGGAGAAAGATGGTCTTTCTACTCCTTACAGTGACAGTCTTGGAAACACACAGACCCAGAAGGGTCACTATGACTCGGAATAGATTTGATGGCAGTGAGTTTGAGTCATCTTCTTGAGAGCAGAAAGCTGGCAGTTACGAACTACTGATCTTGCAGTCAGCAGCTCAATGCATCATCCACTATGCCACCAGCACATTGTCTGTACCTGTTCTGAGAGGGAATGAATTCAGTTTTCCATCACTAAATCAGATGTTAACCATAGGACTGTGTGGATGTTGCTGGGTGGAGCAAGTTCTCCTCCATCCTGATTTTCTTCAGAATATTATGAATGAGTACTAATTTCTTTTCTATTTTTTATACCAGTTGATGTAATTAAGCAACATGTTTGTCTGTTGATGTGGTACATTTCATTGACTCATTTTCAACAATAAACAATTCTACATTCCTGAAATAACCTCCGCTTAATCAAATTTTATAGGTGCCGAGTTCTACTTATTAACATTTTCTCAAAGATTTCTATGTCAACATTCATGAAGATATTATCTGTAATTTTCAAGTGGGTTTTCCTTATATGGTTTTGATATAAGATTAATAGAATATTTCTAAAATTAATTGGGGTGTCAAGTGACATAATCTGCTGTCAAGTTGGGAAGAGGGAGGGTTTAACTTATCAATCAGGTCGCAGCTTGATGACCTCATCTGGAAGTGCTAAGGAGATAAATAGCTCATTAGAGTCCAGACACGCTCTCTCTACTGTCTCCCTGTGAGACTTTCCTGTTAACCAGTCACATGGGGAAACACCGAGCCCTGCAGCCACAGCCCTGAAGCTGGAGGAGCCATGTGGAGACCCCTGCCAGCACTGAGATGCTTCCACTGCCACTCCCAAACACACCTCTTAGATCTCTGAGACAGTCCTCCAAGGAACTAGTGAGGAAGTCTTGCCTGGAGAAACTGACCAAAGATGAAAACTAGTACATTCACATTGATGATTAGAAGTTTCATAGCAGACTGGGCTACATCAGGACTAAGCAATCAGCAGTTAACCAAAACATTGACAATTTGAACCCACAGCTCCATAGAAGAAAATATCTGGTAAACTTCTTCCCTAAAGAGTGCAGCTTAGGAAACTCTGTGGGAAAGTTCTGCTATGCAACCAGGAAGAATAGTTGAAGTCACGTGACCTGTATGGGGGCATCATTACTACTTGGGGTTGTTTGCTGACTAGTGGCTATTGAGATGTTCGTGACTCATGACAAGCTAGTGTGTTTCACAGCAAAACTGCTCTCCCAGCAGTCTGAGGGGCTAATCTTTTGGAAGTAGGCTTCCAAGACTTTCTTTTGAGGTGCCTTTGTGTGGATTTGAACTTCTAGCCTTTCAATTAACAACCTCGTGGGATGTGGACCACACAGGGACTCCATGCTACCCAACTCGATGGACCTTACTTTGAAGTTGGGGTTTTCTCAAAAATTAAAGAACATTGAGAAAATATTCCAAAATGAAAGATAAAGAATCAGGTGAGGGTGGGTTCATGAAAATAAGAAATAATGCAGGAAGCAAAGTAAGTGTGATAAAAATTCACATAAAGAAGAGAAACTTGCTAAATTCACAGTGAAAATGAATGGTTTTTTAACCATTCATGACCCCTGAAGTTAAAAAAAGGAAAAAGTAGCATGTTTAAATTATAACATGAAGCAAACTTCTCAGAAAGGAGAATCAAATTTCAAGGAACTATTAAAAGGATTGATGATATGAAAAAGCATTTAAATAGTCAACCTAAGCGGTCTAACATCTGAAAAATAGCATCCTATAAAAGGAAAAAAAATTAAATGTGTGGGCATGTGTGAAGGAGGTTATTAAAGAAGCATTTATGTCTATTTTGTAAAGTGAAGAATATGGCTTTCTAAAATTATCAGCTATTGAATTCCTAGAAAATGAAAAAACAAACATCAAAATACCAAGTTATAATGTTATTAAATTTTAAAATATTCAAGATGAAGGGAGTTTTCTAAAATCTTTTTGAAAGACATTGGGATTTAGTAAAACAGTGTAGATTTAGAAATAATAAAAATTTAAAATTGTGGCCACAGTTGCAAAATTCTCTATGTAACCCATACTATGAGTCTTGAATAAAAATATTTCTGGGGATATAGATTTAAAAACTTATAAATGTGCCTTCCTGCTGAGCTCTGGTGATATAGTGGTTGTGTGCGGGACTGTAGCCGACAGGGTTGACTGTTCAAATCCAGCAGCAGCTCTCCAGGAGCAAAACTGGGCTTCCTACTCCCACCAGGGCAGTGATGCCACACAAAAAAATGTGCCTTCCTTGCTCTTTTTATCAGGAAATTTCTGGATTAATTATCTTCATCGAACTAACAACAGCCACAAACCTCACCGCTATTATCACTTCTGCTTCACAGCAACACTACAGAACAGAGTCGAACTGCCCCCCCAACACCCAGCCGTGAGTTCCCAAGGGTGTAAAGCTTTATGGATTAGCAAGGAGGACTTAGACAGCCTCATCTTTCTCCCAAAGAGCAGCTGATGAGTTTGAACCTCAGATCTTGGGTTTCATAGCCCAAAGCAAAACCCATTATGTGACCAGAGTTCTCACCCCAAACTTGAAAGTGCCATAGCTTCTGTTCCAAGTCATAGTACCATCTAGGATAAAGTGGTAAACTAAAATAGGAGGAAAATGATACAAAGGTATATAATTTTAAAACAGAAAACCTAGTACAGGAGAGAAGCAATGTGGATTACTTAGGCTAGAAAATGGGGTGGTCAAAAAGTTCCAAGAGCCAGGATTACAGGAGTCCCCATAAGAAATATGTAAATTTGAGCACAGGGTGATAAAACCTTCCAGGAGTGATAACCTAAAGACAATTAAAAAATACCTATTTTTGATAGATTTACTGATGAATGGAAGTTTGGGGAGGGGGTTATTTTACACATTTGCATAGGAAGATGTTTTAAAAAGAAAGGTAGAATGTTAAGCAACCCCAAAGTGAGACAATTCTCACTTTCCTCACTGTTATCCAACACCATCCGACATATCTTATCAGCAGTAATTTGGCTAGGAGAAATAGATATATAAACAGGTATCCATATAAGTGAAAAACACTGCTTTTCAAAGATGACATGACACATTAAATAGAGTCTCAAACAATCTACCAGAAAATTATTGGCACAAATAAATGGATTTTTCAAAGTGTTAGTAAGAGATCAACACACAAATATTATCTGGCTTCCTATTCATCAGCAATGAGCATGAGGAAAAGTAGTTAATTAAACATCTTCAAAAACATGTATAAAATAAAGTACCTTAGAACTAAGTTTAACCAGTAAATGCAACTTGTAAACAGAAAACTATAAAACATTTTTTAAAATAAAACAAATACTCAAACTCTCTCCCCCACAGGACAGAGGAGAACTGTTCCTCTGAGTTTCTGAAATTGCAGCTATTTATGGGAATAGAAAGCCTCTGTCTTTCTGCCTCAAAGTGGCTGATAGTTTCAAACTGCCCACTTTGAGGTTAGAAGCCCACAGGTAGACTATTACACCACCAGGACTGCTCAAAATAAATCAAAGAAAACCTACATAAATGGAAAGACAGCCCATGTTTTTGAAGTGGAAGATTAAATATAGTAAAGACTTATCGTACTCAAAGCAATCAAGAAATTCACTGAATTCTCTACCAGAATTCCAAGACTCTCTTAGAGAAAAGGAAGAATTCATGTACAAATTATATAGATTGTCAAGGGTCCATGAATAGGTAAAATAATCTGAAATAAATAAAGTACGAAGACTCACTCTCCCTGATTAAAATACCATACTATAAAGCCACGGTGATTAAAAGATCCTCAAACATATTTCACCTTAGACCTATAAAGAGATGAAAAGAATTGAGATACGAGAAATAAATTCATACATACTCATATCTGGTCTACTGATTTTCAGCAGGGATGCCAATTTAAGATGAGTATGACATGAAGATAATTTCAAACAAATAAAAAGATGTTTTAAAAACAACAATAATAACAAAAATCACTGTACGCCAGTCCATGAAAGATCTATCAAGCATGCATTTCAGAACAAAGTCTGTTTAACCTGGAAAGTATTTGGATGCAAAAAATTGATGGTGAAATAATAATTGTCATTCATAATTTTATTATTAACTTTTAATATTTCATGATTAATTTTACATAGAGTACATGTATAGACATCTACACACATTTTTATAAAAGTTATTAAGATAAACAATGTCTACAAATCTGTTGCCAACCTGTTAGAAAAGCAATCGGGATTTGAAAGAAAATTGATAGGAGCTTAAAATTATGTGGGGCAGTATAACTTATGGATTACAGATCAAATCAGAGGTGGAAAAAGGCAATAAAAAGCACCGAGAAAAAATGTCACAGAGTTCCTGGAAGTAAACTTCCCTAATATCAGGAAACATGAGAAGATAGGAATTCATGAAGCTGAAGGAACCTCCAACAGGATTACATCTAAAGGAAAAGCACCCTGACATGCCCGAATCACACTTTCCACAGCCAACACTGAGGGGAGAATTGTAGAAGTAACTCATGAACAATCACCTCAGTATTCACTATTTTTTCCAACTCATTGTGATCCATGAGAACAGAGTAGAATTGCTCCAGGGGGTTTCCAAAATTGTAAATTTTATGAGAATTTCTTTTCCTCTTTTCCTCTTTCCCCAGGGAACAGCCTGTGGATGCAGTTAGCAGCCCAACGCATAACCCAGTGTGTTCCCCAAACTCTTCTGGGAAATCAGTTACCTTGAAAGGAGACATGATAAGATTAGACCCTGGTTTCTTTCACAAACCACACAGGCAATACATTGGCACTTGTAAAACTCTGAAAGAAAAAATTTCCAAGAATCATGTGTCCAACAAAATTCTTCCTCACATATAATAGGAAAATTAGGATATTCCTAGGTCAATAGAAATGGATGGAAGTGATAAATACTAGACCAACCTGACATGCTTTATTAAAGGAAGTTCTTTGGACAGAGAATCAGCAACAGCAAGCAAAAACTGAAGGTTAACCTACATGAAAATGCCAACTGGAAGTCAACCCAGATAAGTATCCAAAGTACAGTAAAATATAGAATTAGTGGTAACAATTTGTAGTGAATGAATTATAAAGTAAAGTGAGGGAAGAGGATAAGTATAGAAATTCTAGATGGAGAGGAAGACAGGTAGATTTCCAGAATTTGGGTGAAAAGGGAAGTGGATAAAGAATGCTGGAAGTCAGGGAGGACATTGGAAGAAGTATAAGTGTCAAAGACAAAGAAGGAAATACTGTTGTATTCACAATCCTACAATAACAGTGCTATGCAAGTACATGCATGCATAGAGATATGGACTGAGTAGATGGGGGTAGAAGAAAAAATATATATGATAGATGGTATTTGTACATGGGTCCTTACCCCACAGCTATATCCATGAATATCATTGAGCATTTAGGGAGCAATGTTCTGGAAATATCTTGAAATTCACCCTGTGAGTTGTTGTGACTAGGGGACTCAGGACCATAATCTCTGGAGACACCAAGGTGAATTGGTATAATACAGAACACAAACTCTCTATCCTACTCTCATGTGTAGCAGCTGAGACCTTAAAAGCTTCTGAGCAGTCACCAAGAGTATAAGGATTGGTCTCTTCTTGTTCAGAGTGGGGAGGGGTGGAGGGGGAGTAAAGCTAAAAAACATCACTTGGAAACAATGAATCCAGTGGACTATGGAACCACTTGAACATCAGTGCACATGACTTCAAGACCAGAAATCTAGGTGGTGCCAGCAAGCACTGCTATCTCCTGTGAGAGGATTGCATTAGAAGGCCCTGATGAGAAGGGGAGAAAAGTATAGGGGAAAAAACAAACTAAATAAAAATCATGAAAAATCCATATGGCCTGGTGGGCTAGAAACAGGTGGCAGCCCCCAAACTATGGACCTTCCTCATCCCATGAGTCTGAAAATGAACCTGTCCATGTGGCTCAATTTCAACCATACAATAGATAGGTTCATGAGGGGAATAACATCTCAAATTGATATGCACAACTTACAATTAACAATAATTTAAGATCAAGAGGGCAGTAGAGAGCTAAGGACATAGTACAGAAGGATCAGCAAAGGAGAAGGGATGGAAACAGAAAGTAGAGGGAGGAGTCAAATGAATAAAGTAAGATTGAGGCAAGTCAATGAATGAGATGAAAAAGAATGTATGAATCATGTCAAAATAATGATCTACTCTAAACCTTCATACAATTCATAATTAAAATGTTTTAGTTGAGCAGTAGTACAAAATAATGGAATAGATACCGTAAGACAATTTTGAATCTTAAGTATTAGGGTGATATTAAAATATTTAATAAATAATTTGCAATTATAAATTAATTAAGAACAGACTGATAAATAAAAGCATATACATATCCCTTTATATCCTTTAAAATAAACTCAATAATTATTTAAATTTGCTTACCAGGAATATAAGTGAGAAGTAGAAACATGGATGAACCAATCATCCATATTTCTTACAATTTCCTATTCATTTCTTGAGCTTGATAAATTCTTGATACAATACTTCACTTTCTGACTGCTATTTTTATCTCTACCAGACTTTGATACAAAGATCAAAACCAATTTAAAAAACAGTTTCCAAGATTAAGTTAATAGTTACTATATGATAGCTAGTTTCAAGATGAAATGTGCCTTATTAGCAATGATAAGTGAATGGTGTCTCCTCCTCTCTCTCCTTTAAACTTTAAGCCACAAAATCATTTAAAAATAGTCTTATAATATGAGTTAGCCAAAAATACTGCTACAAATCAAAGACAGTGTGTTAAAAATGTATGTTATAATATAAAGCTTTTGTTTGTTTCTTAAACACATCCTTCATTGGGGTTTACATACAACAGGATTTTCATTTCTCTTTTCTACCTGATCTTGGTAAAGAACATTCAAACACTCTTGCAGCAGCACAGTGACAGGGAACTGTCAAGGGTTTGGGTTAGATTTAGAAGAGAGTGTGGAAAAAGGGATGCCACTGCTGGTGCCAGATGGATCTTAGCTCAAAGAAGAGAGCACATGAAACATGTTTACTTGTGTTTTATTGACTATGCCAAGGCATTGAACTGTGTGCATCAAAAACCAAACAAACAAAGAACCGCCATAAAACCCCCAAAACTATGGATAACCTTGAGGAGAATGGCCATCCCAGAATCCTTCATTGTCTCATGAGGAACTTGTATTTGAATCAAGAGACTGTAGGAGTAGAACGAGGGAATACTCTATGGATGAAAGTCGGGAAAACTGTACATTACAGTTGAATCCTTTTACCGTATTTAATCAATCTGAGGACATTGTGAGAGAAGCTGAGTCATCTGAAGCGAGTGTGACATCAAGATTGGAGAAAGGCTTATTATAACCGGTGATATGCAGATGAGGCAGCTTCGCTTGCTGAAAGTGAGGAGGACTTAAAACCTTTGCTGATGAAGATCTGGGATGTCAGCCTTCAGTTTGGATGACAATCCATGCGAAGAAGACCAACTCCTCAGAACTGGACGGCTAGGTCTCATCAGGATAAATGGAGGAGAAGATGTTGAAGTTGTGAAGTACTTTTTCTTGCTTGGATCCATGACCAATGTCCATGGAAGCAGCAGTGAAGTGATCAAAGGACACATTGGGGTGGGTATATCTATTTGACAGAAGCTCTTCAGTGTAATAAAACACAAAGATGTTACTGTGAGGACTAAGCTATGCCTGATCCATGCCATGGTATTTTCAATTACTCTATGTACACATGAAAGTTGGACATTGAAAAGAAGACCAAAGAAGGACTGATTTATTTGAAGCGGGGTGTGGCTTAAAAATTTTAAAGTTATCATGGACTTCTGAAAGAACCAACAAGTCTGTCTTGGAAGAGATACAGCTAGAGTGCTCCTGAGAGCTGTGGGTGGAACAGTTTCATCTTACATAATCTGGTCGTTTTCAGGAGAGACAAATCCCTGGAGAAGGACATCACACTTAGGACAGCAAAAAGGAGGAAGACTCTCAAAGAGATGAATGGCACAGAAACTGAAAAAACTGGTCTCAAGGAAAGGAGTAGTTGTAAGGATGGCCCACACCAGTCAAGACTTATTTCGTTGTGTGTGGGGTCTCTGTTGGTTAGAACCAACTCCATGACACCTAAAAACAGCAAGAATAAATTAAGTGTATTAACAAGACAACTGCCTGAAGCCATGCATGGGCCACAAAGACATGTTTAACCATGTGTGTCAGAAATAATCCAGTGCGTGAATACTTTGGGAGGCCTAGTTTTTTGTTACTTACCCTACTATTACATTAGAGCTTTGTAAGCATAATCAACATCTCTAATTTTCACCAAGTCATGGGAATCTTGCATGGGATTCTTTTTTTCATTTTATTATTATTATTGTTTGATTTTTGTTTTGTGTTTTGGGGGGCATCACTGCTCTCTAGTGGTCGTAGGAGCTACCCAATCTTGCTCCTGCAGAACTGCTGCTGGATTTGAACCGCCACGCCAATGGGCCGCAGTCCCACACTCAACCACTATGCCACTGGGGCTCAGCTCATTTTATTATTTTTAACAGTTTTATTCACTTAATCCACATATGTAATTCAATAGTCCAATGATATTAAAAAGTTGTGCAAGTACCACAATCAATTTTAGAACATTGCAATTCTCTCTTGTATTAATTGTTATTAGATGCCCATTTCTCAGTCTCTCCTATCATATCCCAGAAAAGAAATTTATGAAGTTACTCTTTCTATAAATTTACCTATCCTGGATATCATGTACAGGAAAGTATTTAAAGCAACAACAAAAAAGAACAACAAAATGAAACAGAAGACATTCAATTAAAAACTAGAACAAATTTAAAATGGGTCAAAAAAGTATTACAGTGATTAAGAGACAATGATTGAGTGTTACACTGTACCCTAATTTTATAATCAATAATCCTCTTCCCAATGCACTCTGCATGAGAGAAATGTTTCCACATTCCTCATGTATGGTCAAAGGGGATTCACTGGTAGCTTCATCCACATTTATTATCCCTTTATATTTTTTAAACAGAAACAACTTTAAAGTATGTTTAAGGGAAGATCAAATGATAAGATATTTCATTTTAACCTAACCGCATCTGCTACAATTAACTTTACAATGCTCTCTGACTGATGACAGACTATTTACACTACTCAACTACCGTCAGAAGGAGTTCCTGGGTGCCTTGATTTATGTGTGGACCTTGCAAATGGATTTTGGGGCTTCCACTGTCAGCCCCTAGCCTTCTGCACCAGATGTTTCCAATGTAAGCTTTATTGCCATTCTCTCTTTAAGATTTGGATTTTATTATTTACAACTTGGATGGAATTTTTATTTCACTTTTCAGGCAACAGCAAACTTGGCATCATTGGATCATTAGTCTGGCCATTGGAATAGTAATCATAGCTCCATTGACAAAGTGTCAAGTGATCTGTTGTAGTCTTAAGATGTAGATGGTGTATACAATTGGTGTTTCTAATCAGTTAATGTGCACTCAGACTTATGACTTGCTGTTGGATGCCTTCAAGTTGTTTTTCAAATCATAGTGACTCTGTGCCCAGCAAAAGGAGACACTGCCCAGTTCTCCATCAGCTTCAGACGCTGTGCTGTTTGAGCCCGTTCTTGTAGCCACGGTGTCAAATCCTATCTCCCTGTTTTTCACGGACCCTCTGCGTGACCTCTATTTTAAGCGTGTTGTCCTTCTGCAGAGAAGCCTGGGTAGAAGAGTGAGTTAAGCCCTGAACTGCTAACTTCAAGGTTCCACGAGGGCAGGTATACCTTTTCCTATAGGATAGTTGTGAGTCAGAATTCGCTCTATGACAGTGAGCTTGGTTTTTACTTTTATTTTTATTTTTTGAGGTCCTGCTACAGATATTGGTTCTGCCTGAAAACATAAACACACATATACTTCAACGAGAGCTGAAGTCTTGCAAGGAGGTCCACTCTCACCTCTCTAATGGAAACCAGGTAGTACCTCTGTTTCAGACGTGAACTCAAATATCCCCTTCTCCAGGGTACCACAGATTTTGCTCTTAAAGCCTTCAAATGGTTGAATAAGGTGGACCTACATTCTCAAGAATACTCATTTTTAATAAATGAACTATTGTACCATTAAAAATAGTGGAAATAATTCATGATAGACATACATCCCTAATATTTAATTTCAATTTCACTTCTGACTAAAGTTTCCAACTTGTTGAGCACAAAGACTTGACTGACTTCTGTAGAGAGGTGTGTTTAACTGAAATTCTCACCCAAATATAAGTCAGAAAGATCATCTGACTCCTTAAAATGTATTAATAAAATTCATGATGTTGACAGAGTAATATAAAATAATTCATTAATTATAGATGATATTATCATCTGTAAGGAATACAAGAAAATAATAAAATTTAGCATACAAGTATATTTCTATATATGGTTA
Source organism: Nesogale talazaci (assembly GCA_004026705.1). Lineage (NCBI taxonomy): Eukaryota > Metazoa > Chordata > Mammalia > Afrosoricida > Tenrecidae > Nesogale > Nesogale talazaci. The sequence goes on along the minus strand of PVJH01003720.1, from coordinate 46,044 downwards.
ATAAGTTACTATTATATAATCACTATTATAAATACTAATATACTATTTGTCTGTCCTAACATACTATTATAAAAGCATATTATGCTCACATTATAGATACTATATTATATAAAAGCAAATTTTATATAAAGGCTACATAATAATATAACAAATGCATAACTATAAATATGACAATAGATTTCTTTTAATAAATCATTTTATTGGGGGCTAGTACAAAACCTAACAGGATCAATACATATGTCAGCTGTATGCAGATGACATTTGCACACATGTTGCCATGATCACTCGCAAAACATCTTCCCTCCACTTAGGCCCCTAGTACAGGCTCCCCATATTTCCTCTCCCCACCCTCCCCCTCCCTCATGAACCCTTAATAATTTACAAATTGTTATTACTTTTTCATATCGTATACTATCCGATGTCCCTTTACTCACTTCCCTGTTGTCTATACCCCAGAGAGGAGGCTATATGTGGATTCCTGAAATTGGTTCCCCCTTTCTCTTCCACCCTCCCTTCACCTTCCAGGTATCACCCTTCCACCACTGGTCCTGAAGGGATCATCAATCCTAAATTCCCCATGTTTTGAGTTCCATTATTCATCCCCTGGTCTAGCTTGATTTGTCAGGTAGAATTGGGATCATGATAGTGAGTGGGAGGAAGCATTTGAGAACTAGAGGAAAGTTGCACATTTCATTGTTACTACATTGTATATTGACCGGCTCATCTCCACCCTACCACCCCTCTGTAAGGGGTTGCCGATTCATCTATTGATGGGCTTTGGGTCCCCAATCTGTACTCCCCCTCATTTACAATGATATAATTTTTAGTTCTTTGATGCCTGATACTGGATCCCTTCAGCACCTCCTGATCACACAGGCTAGTAGGCTTCTTTCATATGGGCTTTGCTGCTCCTAAGCTAGATGGCTGCTTGTTTACTTTGAAGCCTTTAAGACCCCAGATGCTACATCTTTTGATAGCCAGGCACTATCAGCTTTCTTCACCACTTTTACTTAATCACACATTTGTCTTCAGTGATCATGTCGAGAATATGAGCATCATGGAATGCCAACTTAATATAACAAAATATTCTTGCACTGAGGAGGGACTTGAGTGGAGGTTCAATGCCCATCTTCTGTCATAACACTATCCCTATACGCACATTCATCTATTTTCCCATCACCATATATAAATATATTCACCTATGTACATGCCTGTATTTATAACTACAAGTATGACAATAGATTAAAAAGCAAATTTACTACCATTGAGTCAGTGCTGCCTCATAGCCACCCCATGTTGATGGGACATAAAGTCCAGTCTTTCTCCCATGTAGCTGCTTGTGGTTTAGAACTCCTGACCAAGTGGATCACAGCCCAAGGCACCACCACCACCAGGGTTCCTGTATGATATTAGATAGTAAGCCGTAATATTCAAAGTGCTTGTACACTTTCTTAAAACATCAGAGTTACAGAAGAGTATCATATGACTAGATATATATGTGCCAAAATAAGTATAGAATTTATTTATTAAATTAGAAGTAGAAAGCTACTAGGAATTGGAAAGGCAGAATAAATTACATACATTACTGACGAGCTAATGTCAAACAAATCAGGAAATAAAATGAAAGCATCTTCTAATTTTATATTGCTTTTCTTACTGTTTTATGTACTTAAAATACATTTTTCTCACAATATTGTATTTTCATTAAAGTCAATATGTGCTATTCATATGTATACAACAGTCATTTGCTGAATTGGAAAAAAAGGAAGAATAAAGATGCTATAGTTAAAAATGCATGCAAGTTTGTTCCGCAGTAAATAAGACTCATTGCCAGTTTTTACTACTACCATTTGAATAGTACTTATTAATGGGGTGGAATCTTACTGCCTATCGGATATTTACCATAAATTTTGATGAGGATTCAGGGTTGAAACTAGAGTGCTGCATTGGGAGCACAGCATAAGGAATACAAACATGGATTTGACAGTTGCTAAGAAAAGTTTCATTTTACTTCACAATTTCTGGAGAAAAAGTACTTAAGGGTTATCTACAATGAAAGGCTTTGCTTCAATGAAGCAAATCTAATCTCAACAGCAAGATGCTAATTAACATGTCTTATTTCTAATATCAGTGAATCACTCAGTGTTAATCATATCTATAAAAATGAAATCTCTGTTGTGTCTGAGCAGGCTGTCACATTCACTTGATAGCAGCATTGTCATTCTTATAAAAATAACGAAGTATGAAGACAAGTAAATGAAAATGAAAGGAAATGAAGCATTTTATAAACAAAGACGTGACTCAACAGTGAGCTAAGTCAAAGAAAAAACAAGGCTTTCCTAAAATAGATCTGGAAAATATCCTACTGTATTTTTACATTTTATTGTGGGATTGAAACTATAAAACACCAGTCTGGTATCAAATAATCTCAGTGACATTGGAGGTTCTCTTGCAACAGCAAGTGCCTTTTTCAAAGAGAGTGACAATAAGGACTTTTAATTGGCTTCTTTCCTTTTCTTTACCAGAAAATGATATTACCTATTTCCTGCATGATTCACTTTGGTGAAACCTTCTATAAATGGGTCTTTTTTTCATGCATGTGATACCTCTATTATCTCTTTTGCAAGGATGTTACTTTGAAGACACTTCTCTTAAGTCATGGGATTTTCAGTTGTCTTCCAGGCATATGAGATGTGGACCTTAGAGGTTGGACAATAAGGGGGACCACAGATGAATTTATGCATCTGAATGTCTTCTTTGATAGAGTGTCTGGTATGTCCCATTTGGATCGTTGGTTCTGCTGTTATTGTGGTGGTTACATTTCATTAAAATTTTAGAGTTGTTCCTTGTTGAGGATATCTTTGCCAGCATTTCTACCCCACTGAGTAAGTTGTCTTTTGGCGTTTTCAGTTTAGACTTTTCATTAGCATAAATGTTACTTTACAGGAAGTCAAAGTCATCAGCTGTATCTTTCGCAGTTTGTGCATTTTTGGTTGTTTGATAGTGTATTTGGCATAAATTAGAGAACCTAGGTTTGTTGTTATGTTATCTCTTATGATTATTTTGGTTTTTAGATTTGACTTTAAGCATCTGATTCATTTTGAATTATTTTTTTGGTTTAGAGTGAGAAATGTGGCTCTTGGTACCTTTTCCTGAAAATTGTTATTCCATTTTGCCAGCATCAGCTGTTAAAGAGACTATCTCTTCCCAATTTAATGGGTATCAGTACTTTGTCTAAGATTAGGTGTCCAGAAGTAGATGGGTTTACCTCTGAATTCTCATTTCTTTTGGTGAGTCTATTGTCTGTGCTGGTACCAGTACAAAGATAGTTTGAGTATTATTGGTGTGTATATTCTGATTGATTTTGAGGTTGGAAAACTTGAGGCCTCCTACTTTGTACTTTAGTAATAATTTTCTTCTTCCGGGTCTCTTTTATCCCATTTAAAATTGGTGATTATGTTTTCCATTTCTTTATAGAATAATGCTGAATTCTTTATATTATATTGCATTATATTTTAGATATTGGAAAGTTTTTGCAATGCTAAGTAAGTTGCCTTACCGAAGAGCATGTTATAGTCCTCCATCCATATAGGACTCATTAAAATTTTTTACAGTTTATGCTTTAACTTATCATCCAATGTTTAAAACAGTCCATTCCATCTTGCCATGGCTTTCACACCCACTCTATTTGGAAACTGCATAACTATATAATTTATTACCTCTCTTTCCACTGGTTGTCATTGTTTACAAATTGATGTGTCTTATGACCTACTTCAGTGTTTTCTTCTTTTCTGTTTGTTTTCCCTTCTCTATGTTATTTTATATATGGCTTGCCATTATATTAATTGTTGGTTGTTTCTGCCATTGTTGGTTCTTTATCTGAAGGGTCCTTGTTAATGTTTCTTGAAAAGTTGGCCTAGTTTGGGGAAATATCCTTTCTTTCTGTTTATTTTGAAATGTCCTATTTTGACATATTTAAGAAATAATTTCCCTGTGTTAGGTTGGACTTTCCAGAGAAGCAGTATCCCTGACACTCAGACAAGCACAAGAAAGAACTTTGTTTCAAGAAGTCATCTTTTATCAAGAAAACATCCCAGCCCAGTCCAACTTACATCGATGGTTTTGATGACAGCAGGAGCCCTCTTCAGCCTCATGTAGATTCAGGCAAATGATGCACAAAATTGAAGCAGGCTGCAATAAGACCACTTGTTTATGGGTGGAAAGTCGCATGCATGGATCCAAGGTTGGTGAAAGCATGGCAGCTGTCAAGGTCAGACAGCAGGCCCAGAGTCCCAGGTGACAGGAAGATGAAGGGAAAGAAAGGAATCATCTCTGTTTGATATCTCTCTCTGTCTCTCTCTGATGTAAAGGTCACACCCTCAAAGGTCATCAGTCTACGACTTGACTGACAGGTTGAACTGTAACCCCACACTTTTATACAAATTCAAGTTGGCATAAGATCTAACTCCCATCTGTCCCAAATATATCATTCTTGGTTGGCACGTGTGTGTCTGTGTGTGTGTGTATGTGTGTGTGTAGGGACAAACATCTATACAAAAAGAAAGAAAATATTTTCCACATGGCCCAGCACCAAAGCAAACTCTTGCCATGGATGTTTGAAGTGGCAGTCTTGTAATGCCTAATATGCCAGAGCATACTTTGGGACATGAGGGCAGAGGAGCAGTGGATGAGTAAACATCAAGGTGAGAATCTAGGGAAGGTATCCCAGAGAAGCACCAGGTAGGGGAGAGGAATTGGAGGGATGGACTTGACTGGCTGCCAGGTGTGGGGAGAGGGAGCCATGCATCAGATCACCAGATGCTGTCTGGGGTGAAAAGTGATCATATTTTTCTGGTTACCTGTCAACTGATGCCAATATAGTCCTAGGTGAGCAAAACCAGTCATCTGGGTCCTGTTCTGATTTCAACTTTGATCATCATTTTAAAATGGTTGCACTTTTCTGGGTCATTGACAATTTACAATGTATGTTCGTTTTTTTTCATGGCTGTCTTCATCATATCATTTACTAATCTGTAAAAACTCTATACTTAGATGCTGTTCCATTTTTTCTTCTAATAGGTATTTGTTCTTCTTTAACATTTTCTTTGAAGGCAAGGGTTTCCATATTACCATTCATAACTGTTTCACTTGATTTCTCAGTTCTACAGTTTAGAGGGTCTGGATATTAACTGGCATGTACACCATCTTGGATCTGTATCTTTTTCCTACTAAGTGTCGTCATCTTTTCTTAATTTAACCATCTGTGTAAAATAGTCTTCATTTTTGAAATAATGAATCTAACAAAGTTATACAAATAGTAGAAGAGAAAGGAAGAGGTATCGAGAACTATCAAGTCTAGTTCCCATCAGGTGAGCCTGACCCACGCAATGATATTTTCAGTTGCTGCAAATGTTGTACTTTGAAAAAGGGACACTAATGAAGAATCGATGCATTTGAATGATGATGCTGGTGCAGATCATTGAAAGTACAATAAACTGTCAAAAGAACAAAAAAATTGTCTTGGAGGGAGTGCAGCCACAATACTCCTGGAGACAAGAGTGGTAAAACTTTGTTTCCTACTTTGGACACTGTGTTAGTCCAGGTAGACTGGAGAAACAAATCCATAGACACACATGTATATAAGGGAGAGTTTTGCATACAAGAACAATTGAACATTGAGAAAAACATTCCAATCCAGTCCAGTCCAGGGTCCTAAGTTCAATATTAGCCCATATATCTGATTGTAATTTATAAAGTCCTCTTAAAGAACATACAATGAAATCAGGCCAATGGGTACAGATTCTTGTGTATCTAGTGGTAATAGAAGCATCTCAGTGCTGGAAGGGGTCTCCTCATGTCTTCTCTAGGTCTAGGTTTCTGGCAGGAACAGGGTAGATCCATATGGCTTCTCCTCAGGGATGTCTCACAGGGAACCAGCACTGTATCATGTCAGTAGAGCATCTCGAAGAGACTAAGGAGTGAGTCTCTCACCTCCAAGGGGGATAAACAGCCACCTTTCCCAGAATTCTCAGGAGAAAGGAATGTCAACACAGACATCTCATTGGCTATCTCCAGATTGATAGGCTAGACTCCACCCCTACACTCTTAATCCTCAAAATCACCAGATTAGGTGACTGCCACAGAACACCAGTTGTCAATTGGACACTTTCACATAACTCTGTAACCATACATAATTTTCAAACAATAATGAAATCATAGCTGTACCTAACAGGATAAAGCTAAAATGCATACAATACAGCATGTGCCACCCTCATTTAAGCATAGCATTCTATAAGTGAACAAAACAAAACAATCCTATGCTTAACAATTGCAGTTAGGCACACCTCAATCCAATAATCCTATGAATATATATTCCCCCACCTCTGAGAGTTTGTAGGCCAATCACTGTGTAGCTTGCCCACTTACATCAACCCATTGCTCTGAGGAAACTGTCCTATTTTTTGACGTGAAAAATCTTCATTCCAGTTGGAACCTTCTGAAGTCTGAATCCATAAGCAAAGTCAAATCAAGCAAGCTACCCATAAAGTCTGCAGCAATATGCATCAGTTCACAGGCTCAAATAACTTCTCTTCATCTGTTCAATTCAATGTGGCCTGTCTCACTTAGCCTCCCCAGGGTATCTATTGGTTGCCTTCCCTTTAGACCATGTTCCCATCAAGCTTCAGACCCGTCAACTTACTCTCACCTTTTTCTTTAGCTTCTTGTAAACCAGCTCCACGGGCATTAGTGACCAGATTCAACCCATCTCTTTGTTGCTGCATTTCTCCCACTTCTGTTCAACAAATAGAACCAGGTGGTCACCTAGCAATCATTTCAGTCAGTCACAGGCTTCCTTTAACATTCAGTCCTACAGAGGAATTTTCTTCATGGTTTCCAGAGTCTTTCCAGCTTTTTAAAATAACCATTAGTTTAAGACTTAAAAAAAAAAAAACAGAGTTAATCTTTCTTCAATCTGTCAATCTTGCTCTTAGGCAGATCTCTTGGAATGCAAATATCCTGAGTACTCCAAAGTACTGGGCGGGGCTAGTCTCTTCAGAGATTTCATTCTAGGCATGGCTTAAACCCATCTAAAGATCAAATTAATGGCTTGAGGCAAGTGGGTTTAGGAGGTCTCTATTTTCATACTTCCCCAAATCATTTCTTTCAACCATTATATCATTAACAAAAAGCAAAAGAAATCATTATAAACAAAGTAGAATCATATGCTAAATACAATTCTTAAAAGTCAATTTCAACTTTTAGTTTGCTTATCTAAATCCTTATCTAAACGATTCTATTTATACAAAATGCTGAATTAGGTCTCTGAAGGTATCAAACCAGATTGATGCTTCCTGTCAGGCATTCTAACCTTTTGTCAGTCACTTTCTGTAAGAAGCATGTTTTCTGAGAAATTCACGTGGTGCTTTCAATCTGTGAGCTCAAAATATACATGAACAACTTTCGTTTTTGCCATTTCATAAAGGAATAACTAAAGACAGCATTGGGGGAAAAATCAAAATTTAACTTCCAATATTATTTCTGGAAAACAACTCAGTAAACTGCAAAGACATATCTGACTTCTGGTTACTCAAGGAAAAAACACTACCAAGAGGCAGAAGTCAAACAAAAATCTACTCTCCATTTTTATGGTTTGTTTCTCAAGTACCCCAAGGTACCATAATATGTTAGTCCAGATAGACTAGAGAAACAAATTCATAGACACATATATGTATACAAGGAATAACTTATATACAAGAGCAATTGAGCATTGTGAAAAACATCTGAACCCAGTCCAGTGCAAGGTTCTAAGTCCGCTATTAGCCTATATGTTCAATTGCAATCTATAAATTCCTCTTCAGACTCATGAAGTACATGCCATGACCCCAGGACAATCACAGGCCAGTGCGTGCAGAGTTTTGTGTATCCAATGGTGGTGGAAGCAGCTCAGTGCTGGCAGGGGTCTCCTCATGTTGTCAGGAGAAATCTGTTCTTGGAAAATGACATCATGCTTAGTCAAGTAGCAGGATAGGGAAAAAGAGGAAAATCCTTTGACAAGATGGATAGCCACAGTGGCATGGATCACACAGGACCAGGTCTCTGTGAGCCAGAGAGGAGTTGCACCTTTTATGCAGGAGGAAGCTGTGACTGCAAAGGGCCAGAACATTGGGCCACCACTCAGTGAGTAACTGGCAGACCCAATGCTTTGTAATTAGATATGTGGGGTGAGTTAAACCACCACATACCTCCAAAGGATAAATGTCTTGTGTGTGTGTTGCAACTTAGAAAAATAAACGTGAGGCTTTGGGGAGAGAGAGAAATAAAAATTAAATTTAAAATGGGAAATATTACTTTAATTATTGATGTCACCTTCAGTTTTCTCACCATATCCTTCATTAAAAGTTTAGAAATTTTAATAAACATTTGCTTTACCAGGTACATACCAACTTCCTCTATTCATACAATTTTTATTTTGCTTTGTTCCTGGTTTAAATTTTTGTAGAAATCTATTATGTTTTAAAACAAATACTTTGATGAGGATGTGAAAAAATTGAAACCCTTGCTCATTGTTGGGAGATTCGTAAAATAGTGCAACCACTATGGAAAACAGTTGGGTGGTGTCTAAATATATGAAACATGAAATTATTATTGCTTTTATTAAATGCAGTTGAGTTGGTTCAGACTCAGCAATGATATATAGTATAGAATTAAACACTACCTATCCTGCAGCATTCTTACTGTTGTTGTTTGCGTGCCCCGTTATGCAGCCACTATGATGCATCTTGTTGAAGGTGTTCATTCTCTGGCACCCTCTACATTACCAAACATGGTGTCCTTTTCCACAGAATGGTTGTTATTCATGATATGTTCAAAGTATAGGACATGAAGTCTGAACATCATTGATCCTACGATTTCTGAAGCTACTTCCTCCCAGACAGATTTGTTTGCACTTCTTGTAGGTTTAGATACTTTTGCTACTCTTGGCCAACACCCTACTTCAAATGCATTGATTCCTATCTCATTTTCCTGACTCATTGCTCAGTTTTCACGTGCCTTGGTGGCACTTGGAAATATCATGGCTTGAAAATACTATCAGTCCTCAAAGGGAAATCTTTGCTCTTACATCATTTTAGTTTGTGACTCCTGCTTCTGTGAGCATTGATCATAGATCGAGGTAAAATGAAATCCTTGAAAATTTCAATATTGTCTCTATTTTTGATTATTTTATCTATTGGTCCAGTTGAGAGGATTTCTGTTTCCCTTGCACAGAATTGCAATCCGTACTGATGTATGTAGTGTTTTATCTTCATCAGCAGGTGCATAGGTTACCAGTTTATTTAATATTTATTTTATTTACAAATTGATAATTTACTTCATAAATAAATTATAAAATATTTATTTTATTTATTACCTGCCTCCATTGTCAGGGAAAAAATTACTTAGTCGCCTATTGGCAATTAGAAATGTTGGTACTATAGCTCATAATTAAGAATAAGATACCTCCAAACCAAACCAAACCAAATTCACCACTATTATGTTGATTCTGACTCAGAGTGTCTCTTTAGGACATAGTAGGAATGTCCCTGTGGGTGTCTGAGACTGTAACTCTTTATTAGAGTAGAAAGCCTCATCTTCCTTTCTAAGAATGGCTGGTGGTTTTGAACTGCTGACTTTGTATTTAGTGGTCCATAACCGCTACTTAACCAGGGTCCCTGGGAAAAAAAATCCAGATATCTGTTTTAACAGCACACTCGACTTGTTCTCATGCTATTCAGAGAATGATACCACACACTTTGGGACACACTGAGCTTTAAGTACCTCAAATCCCCCTCACCTTTGGCATATTAATTCCATTCCTGTGTGGATACTCAGCAGAATAGAATGGACCAACACCAGCAGACACATGTGCATTGATAGTCACTGCAGCATTGTTAATAATAGCCAAAAGGTGAGGCAATCCAAGTGTATATCAAGAGATACATGGATTTTGAAATATTATACATACGGGGATGAAATTCTGATATGTACTGTGATATAGATGAGCATTGAAATAAGATGATTCTTAAGTCAGTTACAAAAGAACAAATGCAGGGCTGAGCCCCGGTGGCGTAGTGGTTGTGCGCGGGACTGCGGCCCACTGGGATGGAGGTTCAATTCCAGCAGTGGGGCTGGGCCTCCCACTCCCATCACCGGAGAGCAGTGATCCCGCCCCCCCAAAAAAAAAACCAAAAAAAAAAAAGAACAAATGCTATAAGATCACACTTATAGGAACGATCTAGAATTCTATATGTGTGTATATATGTACACACACAAAAGAAAATGAGTGGTTTCAAGGGTCTTGAGAGAAGAGAAAATCAAAATTAAAAAACCTATACTCTATTATTACAATTTTTCCAGTGCAATAGAATAGTGGTGAAAAATGAATGATAAAAGCATATTGCTCTGTTTAAAGCTGTTTTCCTTATTTAAGTAAAATAATACCAATCTAAGTCTACAATTAAAAAACTGTAAATATGAACTATAATTAATCACCAATTATATTTATAGACTGTCATTTAACATTTGGCTTCTTTTGTTATTTTTGTTTTTCTCTGCAAATACCCGGGAAGGAGATATAGAAAAACTAATTAAATCTAATTGAATTCACATTGCTTTCATATCTGCCAAACCAACTACCTAACAACTCTTTGAAAAGAGCTCACCAGTAAGAGAATGTGATGAATAAACACCCAGCATTGCATACAAAAGAAAGATCTTAGAGCCAACACACAACATTTGTTCTTTCCATAAATACCTAAAATTTAGATAAATTTTAGAAAGAAAAATGCAAATTGATTCAATAACTCTTGCCTCTTAGACAGCTATTTTCAAATGTGTTGTTACTCTCTCGTTTATTCAGGGCCATAAATAAAATTCAGTGTTAACAAGCATATATTAGACTCAGGTCTCTGACCCAAGGTCTAGCTATTAAGTAGAACCTTAACTATAATAGTATATCATTACAGGAATCATAAACTGTAGTAGTATGTAAACTCTTAGTTGTTATTTGTCCTTTGTGGGAAAGAAATGAAGAACATAATTGATGTTTTAATTAGGTAGAATAATTAGGGGAAATTTGAAAAAAAGTTCGACTTTCTTGGGGGGGATTCTTTTGTTAATAGATTGCTTGCATTTCAAAACATTTTAAAAATTGGCAATTATCTAACCAACCATCTACTTCTTTGTTCCCATTTGCTGTTACAGATAAGAAACTACATATGAAGAGGTTTATCACTCTCTTAGGAATATATACACATATATATCCTTATTTACGTTTCATTTTTCCAAGAATGAGACCATAACAGATGTCAACATCTTCCCTTCATATTTATTTTTGTTAGACACTGTAGTGGATTCAGTGAACAAAAACTATTAATCTCACTGCCATCAAGTCAATTCTGACTTATAGCAACCTTAAATCTTTCCTGGAGTAGAAAGTTTGATCTTTCTCTGGTAAAGCAACAGATGCTTTTGAACTGCTGACTTTGCAGTTTGAAATAACCTTGAACCCACACAGAAACACAGAGAAGACAATGTCAAGAACCATAGCAAGATTGGCAGAAGAGCTTAGAATGATGCAAATCCAAGCGAAGAAAAGTCTGAAGCCACTAAAACTTAGAAGTAGCAAGGAAAAATTCTTGTTCCCAGAACCTTTGGAGGCAGAACAATCTTACTGATATCTTGAATTGAGGCATCTATTCTTGTCAAAGAACACATTTCTGTTTTTTATGCCATACAATTAGTGTTAATTTGTGGCAGAACTCCCATGAAAATGATACAGGAAAAACTCTCTGCCATCAAGTTTATTTCAATTCATGGTGATAGGGTAGAACTGTGGCTGTGAGTTCCTGAGATGGTAACTGTTAGAGTAAAAAAGTCCCATCATTCTCCAAATAAGCAACTGGTGATTTCAAACCTCTGACCTTTCGGATCATCTAAGAACGCACAACCAGTACATCACCAGGGCTTCCCCCACCACATTTTTTACAAAGGTTTTTATTGTTCTTATAGACCATCAAGTAAGGCCCAAGTCAGGTTGTGACTCATACTACAGCAGAATGAAACCCTGTCCATTCCTGCAAGAGTCTCCTAGTTGGTTTATATTTGAGCCAATTTTTGCTGACACTGTGTCAGTCCATCTTGTCTTCTTCTTTTTTGCTCTTTCTCCACTTCATAAGGCATAATGTTTTTTTCAGGGACTAGTCTCTTCTGACCATATATCCAAAGTTTTTAGTTACATATGTATAATGTGATTCCTGAGTTTTTCATCATTAAGAGGAAAAGTCATGGCTTCTTTAAATTGCCTTTCTAAAAATGAGTGTATCGCTGTAAGCAAGAGAATAGATGGATTTCTTTTTTTTTTTTTTTGTATTAAACCCAAAACAGAACCCATGACTGTCTAGCCGATTCTACTCACTGTGACTCTACAGAGAATGACTAGAACTTCCCTTCAGAGATTCCAATACTGTAAAATTTATGGAAGCTGATTGTCAGTCCTTTCTTCCATGGGACACTATAGAGTTTAAACCACCAATTTTATCTAGGATAATTGAGATGAAATTTAACTGGAGATTTAAATTTCAGGCTGTGGTGATGCTAGAAACGATACCATTGTTATTTCAAATGTCAGCAGGGTCAACAAAGATGAGCAGGTTCAGCAGAGCTTCCAGGATAAGATAGGAAGGCAAAATAAGTGGTTCATTTCTGATGGATTAGCCCCTGAAAACCTTATGAATAGCAGCAGAACACTGTCTGATGAAGGGCAAGATGGGCCCCTGAGGTAGGAAAGTACTCAAAATTTGACAAGGGAAGAGCCGTCCCTCAAAGTCATCAGAACTAATGGCCTAGATGGAGTAAAGCTTTCCAGGCATTTGTTTATTGATGGAACATACTGCAATGAAAAGACAGGACTATAACGATCCACCTTAAATCAGAAATGTATGAGGCTTTAATTTGGGAAAATATATATTGCCAACAATAAAAAGTTGCATAAAGATCAATATCCTAGGCACTAGTGAGCTAAAACAGATTGGTATTGACCATTTTGAACTGAACAATCTTATAGTTATCCATGCACAAAATGTCAAATTCAGAAGCAGTGGTTACCTTTATGGATGAAAATAATATTTCAAGATACATCTTGAAATACCATGCTGTGAGTGATAGAATTATACCTCTAAACTTCCATTCAAATTTGTGCACCAACCACTACAGCTCCTGAGGAAGATATTGAAGAAATTTACAACCGATTCTAAAATTGATCAGCATGCAAGCAAGATGCACTGACAATTACTGGAGATTGGAATGTTGGAAAACAGACTTGGTACGGGTGTCATACAAGCTGGAGAGTGTATGATAGATTTTTTTAAAAAGAACGACTGCTTTATTATAAATACGTTTTCCAACAACATTATGGGGAACTATGCACATTGTACTTCAAAAAAAAGGAATACCAAGAAAGCAAATTGATGATGTCTATATTACAGGAGAAACAGCATCTATGGTATGGAGAAATTTAATACCGTGAGCAAGACCAGGGGACAACTGTGAACAGATTGCCAACTAAGGTGGAAGCTTAAGAAAATTAAAATAAGTTCACAAGAGTCAAAATATATCTTAAGTATATCCCAACTAAATTTAGAGAACATTTTCAGACCAGTTTTTTTTTCTAAATCATTTTATTGGGGACTCATACAACTTCCATCATGATCAATACATACATACATCAATTGCATGCAGATCACATTTACACATTTGCTGTTATCATCACTCTCAAAACATCCTCCGTCTACTTAGGCTTCCAGTACCAGCTCCCCATATTTCCCTCCTTCCCCACACCCTTCCCCCATGGATCCTTAATTTACAAATCATTATTACTTTTTCAAATCATACACTGTCCAATGTGTCCCTTCACTCACCTCTCCGTTGTCTGTGCTCCAGAGAGAAGGTTATATGTAGATCCCTGAAATTTGTTCCCCCTTTCTATTCCACCATCCCTCCCCCGTTCTAGTATCACCACTCCCACCACTGGTCCTGAAGGGATCATCTATCCTAAATTCCCCATGTTTCTGGCTCCAGTGTATATCCCCTGGTCTAGCCGGATTTGTCAGGCAGAATTGGGATCATGATAGTGGGTGGGAGGAAGCATTAGAGAACTAGAGGAAAGTTGCATATTTCATTGTTACTACACTGTATCTTGACTGGCTCATCTCCTCCCTGCAACCCCTCTGTAAGGGGAAGTCACTTCACCTATTGATGAGCTTTGGGTTCCCAATCTATGCTTTCCCTCATTTATAATCATATAATTTTATCAAATTCTTTTAAGGCTGGTCAAATAAGGCCTTGCTAACCCACCCTAGCTCTCTGTTTCACTTTCAATTTTGAGTGGGATGGAGGAAGGCTATGTATTAAAGGAGGAGAGGTGGAGAAACAGCATAACTGTAGAGGCTGTGCATGCCCAGATTGGAAGAGGGGCCCAAACAGAATTCAGAGAAAGTTTTATCTTCAAACTTTGCAATTTTGTTCCCAATTTTAATGGTAAAATTTTTTGACAAAATGATTTTATTATCTGAGAATATCTGGAAACACCAAATTTACTTTTCCAGCATTTCTTTTTTTTTTCAATTATTTTATTGTGTGCTCTTACAGCTCTTATAACATTCAATATATCACTTGTATCAAACATACTTGTACACATATTACCATATTCATTTCAAAATATTTTCCACTTCAGCCCTTGGTATAAGCTCCTCCTTCTCCCTCCCTCCCTCTTTTTAATGAATCATTCTATTGGGGGCTCATACAGCTCTCATCACAATCCATACAAACATCAATTGTACGCAAGCCACATTTGCACACTTATTGCCATCATCACTCTTAAAATATCCTCCCTCCGTCCAGGCCCCCAGTATCATCTCCCTATATTTCCCTTCCTCCCCCACTTCCGCTTGAGCCCTTAGTAATTTATAAATTGTTGTTATTTTCATACTGTACACTAATGTATCCCAACACTCACTTCCCTGTTGTCCATGTCCCAGAGAGTAGGCTATGTGTAGAGCCCTGAAGTTGGTTCTCCCTTTCTATTCCACCATCCCTGTACCCTCCTGGTATTACCACTCCTATCACCAGTCTTGAAGGATCATCTATCCTCAATTTCCCATGTTTCCAACTTCACTGTACATCTCCTGGTCTAGCTGGATTTGTGTGGCAGAATTGGGGTCATGATAGTGGGTGGGAAGCAGCATTTGGGAACTAGAGGAAGGTTGCATATTTCTTTGCTACTACCCTGTATCTTAACTGACTCATCTCCTCCTTGTAACCCCTCTGCAAGAGGATGTCACTTCACCCATTGATGGACTTTAGGTCCCCAATCTGCACTCCCCCTCATTAATAATAATATAATTTTAGCTCTTTGATGCTTAATACTGGATCATGTATTCACCACCTCATGATCACAGACTGGTGTGCTTCTTCTGTGTGGGCTTTGCTGCTTCTGAGCTGAATGGTCGCTTGTTTACTCAAGCCTTTAAGACCCCAGATGCTACATCTTTTGGTAGCCGGGCACCATCAGCTTTCTTCAGCACATTAGCTTATGCACACATTTGTCCACAGCGATCATATCAGGAAAGTGAGCATGCAATGTTATGCTTTTTAGTTCTTGAAGGCTGATATCTAATCCCTTCGACACCTTGTGATCCCACAAGCTGGTGTTCTTCTTTCATGTGGGGTTTGTTGCTTCTGAGCTAGATGGCTGCTTATTTACTTTCAAGCCTTTAAGACCCCAGATGTTACATCTTTTGATAGTCGGGCACCATCAGTTTTCTTTACCACTTTTGCTTATGTACACATTTGTCTTCAGTGATAGTGTTGGAAAGGTGAGCATCTTGGAAAGCCAATTTAATAGAACAAAGTGTTCTTGCACCGAGGAAGTATTTGAATGGAGGTCCAATGCCCACTGTTTAGACCAGTTTTTATGCATTGAACATGCATAATTACTTCATGCTCTGGCACGACATCAACAACATATATAAAGAAAGCAAAAAGTCATTAAGATACATGAAAGAAAGACAAGATCAAAGAAGATATCAAGAAAGACTCTAAAATCTACTCTTGATGGCAGAGTAGCTAAAGCAAATGAAAGAGATAACAAAAAAAAGAAAAAAATGAAGAAAAATAGCTGAACAGAAAAAAATCTAAAGAAAATATTCAACCTCCAGGAGCAGTGTTCAAAGCACTCATGGACAAAATATTGAATGATACAAGAAGTTCAAAAATGAGATGGGAGGAATACACAATCGCTGTATGAAAAATAATGACCTATTTCAATATGTAGCATATTAATAAGATTCTTAAAGGGTTCCATCAATATTTTCCATCTTTTCTCTGTTAGAATACACACTGATTCTTTGTTTTAAACTTACATATTGCTTTCAAGCTCACATTTGAACATCTTCAATTAGTTTATTAAAAATTTAATTAATTAAATAGTGGATTTCTTTTTGGCAAACTTTTTAAATCCCCTTTGCACTGTTTTGTTTCTATTGCTGTATTTTTTTTTTCATTGTAAGGTTTTCGTATCTTCATTTTTTTTTACTGAGTAACCTTATTTCTTTGAGGAAGTTTCATATATTTCATTCCTTTATATGTTTCATTTCTTTATATTTTTCACTTCAAAGCTTACTTCATTATTGACATCACAGTAGTTTTATCATAGCTACTTTAACAATTTTATCAGATAATTCTGAAAATTGCAATCTCATTGTTTCCAGTGATAAAGTATATAGCCTTTGTATTAGGATTGTGTCTTTAGAGCAGCAACACCAGAGTAGCTTGCATTTGTATGCATACAAGAAGAAATTTATATCAAGAAAAGGCTTAGACTTTGTAGAAGTGGGAAGGCAGAGCCCAGTTCAAACCCATGAATATAAGTAAGTTGGGAGCTTCTCCTGACTTGTATAACCAGAGGGGCTGACAAACAGGATATTGAAACAGGAAGCCCACAGACCTGTGAACACACAGCAAAATTCATCTGCATTCTGATGAAAGAATCCAAGATCAATGTTCTCTGATATTGGGTTAGCAATGTCACAGGAAATGCACAAACCAGTTGTAGGATCCTGACACAGCAGTAGAAATGAGCTATCTTCTACTGTGTTTTTCTATGATAGGAGTAGGCTACATCCTAATTAATGTCTCCCTCAATTGTATTAGGAATGTGATCTGATTAAGAAAGCAGTGCTCCACCCTGTTCTTCCCGCAACTGCTTGAAGAGACCATCAGGGAATTGACCTCAGCACCATGACAGAATCATAACCCCTTGAAATTGACATAAAAACCTAACTATTACAGTCTTCAAAGATGAATATGGTCCCAAGAAGAAAACAATCGTGATGATCCAAAGTGAGACATTTTTGCTACATACTATATACATTCTTTTAAATGCAGAATAGAGTTATTAAAAAACAGTCATCACCATTAAATCAATGTCAACACATAGGAACCCTATCAGGCAGTACCAAATAAAAATGAAAAAGTAGTTGCATTTGCCTTTTTGCTACTGTGATAATAATTAATTGCGGTAACTTTCTATCAAGAAAATATTATGTTACAAATGATATACCCTTTTAAAATTAATTAATGTAATATATTCATTTACTAATAAATATTTTCATAAGCACATGCATGAGAAAACATCAAAAGGTTTGTGGAACATGTAATTAAAAAGTAATAAAATTTTTCCATGAACTCCTTGAAGTCCCCTTGTACACATATACCTGAGAAAGAGGTTGTTGTTGCTGCTATTGCTCTTAGGTGCCATGGGGTTAGTTTCGCCTTATGGGGATTCTGTAAAGGAATGAACAGACTGAAACATGATCTGGTTTCAAGATATCCTTACAGTTTTTTTAAGGTTTAAAATAGTGCTGCTATTCAACGAGGTCTCATCAGTTCAGCAGAACAGACACTTCATTTTTTGTTGAGTTTGGTGATGTGGATGTTAAAGGGACTTGGAATCAGGATCCTCTCTAAGATGGGCAGCTGTGCAGTCACCTTATGTGGAAATGTGGAAATCACACATTTACATTCCATACTTCTTTTTTAATGTTCATCTGTGCAACAGTGCATTGTGAGCACCTATAGTAATATTTCTTCCATCTATAGGTATAAAAATTAGATGGAACTATGCCTGTACTATTTATATATTAGTGTCATAAAATTCATTATAATTTTGATTAATTACTACAGTTCTATTCCCTTGCACTTGTTACTTCAGTAAACCAACATAGACTGTAAAGAGGAAAAGTGCCAAACAGCCAGAAGTAGACATGCTGTCAATCGTTTCAGTTTTGCATTACATCCAATTCCTATGACTTATTATGATTGAATTATATAATTCCTGAAAGGGTTCAAAGCTAAAAATATTGTTGGGGCCATTGCTGTAAGTTCAGCAGAAACAGATAGGGATCTTTCAAAGATAACCATAATATGATCAGAGAAGTCACCTGTTCCTCACATAGCTAGTACAATGACTATGGTCTAATTGATCCACCTCAGAATGTGATCTGACTCCTACAGTGAAAAGATTATTAAGTGTTTTCCAGGAAGATGGTGACTGAGTAACAAAAACGAGAGGTACACTAGGAGAGTTACAAAGAAAGACATTCAATACTGCTGGATCACAGGAGAAGCATCTTAAAGATAAGCAAGCATAGAACCACAAGGTTTTGAGGGGCTGGTAGCTTTGGGGTTACCATAGTGGAGATCACCTAGGGTTTGGTGCCAGGATCATTTGGATCTGGCACAGGGACTTTATGTCAACACAGCCACTGCTCGACGCTGGCTGGGGCAGGAATTTAAACACTTGCAGTCCCATAGTCAGGGATTGGGGCTCAACTATCTTAGTATTTTTGTTTCCCTCTCTTCTGTTAATCCACCCCATGATCTCAGGAAGCTTAGTTTTTTAGTTTGTTATCACTTTGACTCTTCTATTTTCTCTCACGCATGACTCTGGACCTCTAGGTACCTCCCCTTAGCCTAGGGCATTTATACCTGCTCCACCCAGCTGGGAACTCTCCACCCTGTGCAGCACAACCCAATGCTGGAGAAATTCGCCCAGCAGCCACCAGGGGATATTCCACCCAACTTCTTCCCTGGGAATTCCTGTCTTTGTGCCTGGGGGAATTCCATTCCAACCACCTGCCTTAGTGGCTCAGACAGCCTAAGGCAGCTCAGCCAACACTCAACAATGTTCCATGCTTCTGTGGGAGCCTCTGCCTAACCATTGTAGCGATCTACCTGACCAGGGCAATTTCTCCCATCTTCACAGTGTTCCACACAAAAGAAAGCAACCCACTAGCTTTCTGTGGCACAACCCTTGCAGCGAGAACCCCTATGTCCACTGTAGCACCTCAAGCTACCGTGGGCCACACTATCATGGCTTTGGGTGAGATCACACAGGACAGCACCATCCTTGTGGGTCCACAACAACCCAACCAGTGTCCCCTGAGAAGACCATTGAACTTGCCCTCCAAATAACAGAACACTTGTTGAATAGGGAAAGAGTGAACCCACAGGAGGATAAAGTGGTAGACCAAGTTCATAGCAAAATTAGCTGCAGGCAGTTCAAGAAAGCATTTCTACAAGTCTCCGAGAGGAAGACAGTGTTCATTGACTCTGGAAAATGGCACCTGACTCTTCTAAAACAGCTCAACTCAAACAGGAATCAGCCCCAATGACTTCAACGAAGAAAAAAAAAAGAAAAACAAAAGGCAACAGCAGATGTCCTGAACCTAATGACATGCATAAAAGAAGTAGACATTGATCTGGCACAGAAAGAAATTTTCAGAATGTTGCCTGAAGTTATACAGGTTATGAGGGAAACCATACAGAAAGAGGATGAAATAATAGAGGATATAAGTTCCATACACCAAAGAGAAATACAAGACCTAAGGGAGGAGATAACAAAAACCAACAGCAGACTCACAGACTTCATAAATCAACTGGAGGAAGCAGAAAACTTCACCAGTGACCTACAGTATAGTCGAGCAGACTTTAACAAATGCAAACCAAAATCTAATAAAATGATTAGAGAAGCTGAAGGAAACCTATGATCTCTATCTGATGCTGTGTAGAGAAACAACATCAGAATAATTGGATTAACAGAGGAAAACACAACAAAGAAGTCATCTGCAGTAATAGAGATTACTTGGAGGGCACTTCCCCAGCTTAATGAATGAAAACCAGGCAATAACTCAGGAGGCTGAAAGAACACTAGGAAGACAGAATCCCAAGAATAAGTCACCAAAAACATATAATAAACTATCCAAATTTGAGGAAAAGCAGAAAATCATGAGAACAGATAGGGGAAGAGAAGCAATCACATATAAAGGTTCCCAAAAAGAATGTGCTCAGATTTATCAGTGGATACTATCAAAAAAAAAAGGAGAGAGTGGAGTAGTATATTCCAAAAATGAAAGGAAAATAACACAAACCCAAGAATACTCTACCCAGTCAAATGATCTTTCAAGGTAGATAGTGAATAAGAGTCTTCCCAGAGAAGGAAAAAATTCAAAGAATAAGTTGGAAGAAACCCAGCTCTACAAAATACCCTTGCTGACTCAGTGTGGGCAGAAGAATAGCACTCACCTAGCATAAATATGAGACCACCACATAGAACAATCTCACTCAGAAAGCAACAAAGAGAAAGCAGCCCCCATGCTAGGATTGGCTTAAAGGTGGAAAGAAGTCAAGAATAATCAACTCTCTCACACACATGCACAACACACTGTAAAAAAAGGAAGGAAGGGAAACATCGAACACATAAGGTGTATGATGTCATCACATATTCCACAGTTGGAGATAATAACCCTGAATATCAATAAACTGAACTCAGGCATAAAAAGACTGAGGCTAGTAGACTGGCATAGAAAACACAACTCATCAATCTGCTGCCTACAAGAGACACATGCGAAGGCTACAGACAAAAAGAGGCTTAGACTCAAAGGCTAGAGAAAGGCAAACAATAATTTAAAAAAAAAGTAACAACCGTATTCTAGGATAGAATTGACCTCAAAGTGCAAACCATAAAAAAGAGATAAGGAGGGACACTATATAATCCTCAAGGGAATGGTAGACAATGAAGCAATAAGCATTTTAAACATATATTCCCTGAATGAGAGACCCGATGAGTACATAAACCAAACACTCCAAAAGATGAAAAAAAGGAATCACAGCCAAAACAATTACAGGGGGTGACTGCAAGACATCACTCTGAGAAAGACAGATCACAGGAAAAGAGACACAACAAGGAGGCTAGAGATTGAAACACTACAATTAGACAATTCTATTTCATAGATATCTACAGAGTTTTTCATCCAATTAAAAAAATTCACATTCTCTTCAAGCCCACATGGCATATACTCAAAGATAGACCACATGTTGGGACATAAGGCAAATCTACATAAATTTAAGTACACTGATATTATACAGACATTTCTCAACAACTTGGAAACCACGCACAAATTCTTGGGAAAATAATCCACCCCTAGAATATCCCCAATGGACATCAAGAATCTCAACAGATCCATATCAATAGAAGAAATAAACAAGGTTATCAAGGGATTACCAACAACAACAAAAAAAACCTCTCCTAGATAAGATGGCTTCATAGGAGAATTCTCCCAAGCATTCAGGGAAGAACTGACACCAGTCTTACACAAACTCTTCCAAAACATAGAAAAAGATGGCAGACTCCTGAACGCTTTTTATGACACTAGTATAACTCTGATACTGACACCGGTCAAGGACCCAGCAAGAATCGAGAACTACAGAGCAATATGCCTAATGAGCATCAATTCAAAAGTCATTAATAAAAAACTGATCAGTAGAATACAAAAGTATTTAAAAAATAATTCACCATGACCAAGTGGGGTTCTTATCAGGGATGCAGGAATGGTTCAGCATATGAAAGACCACTAGTATCATTTGCCACATTGACAGAAAAAAAAACTATAAGAACCACATGATAATGTTGATAGGTGTGGAAAAAGCATTAGATAACATCCAACACCAATTACTGTTTAAGACGCTTGAGAAGATAGGAATGGACAGAAAATTCAAGACAATACTAAGTGTATATAGAAAAACCAATAGCCAATGTAGGAGTCAATGGAGAAAAGATGAACACAATCCCACTGAAAAAGGGGACAAGACAAAGATGCCCTTTAGTCCCCACTCTTATTTAACATCATACTGGTGATTTTACCTACTAGCATAAAGAAAAGAAAAGAAAGGAAGAAATGGAACTATTCTTTTTTTTGCAGATTATATGATTTTATACATGGAACATCCCAAAAGATCCACAAGGGAAGCAAGAGAAGAGCATGGCAGTTGGTAGGATACAAGATCAACAAAAAGCAGTCTGTCACACTTCTGTACATATCTGGTAAAGCCACAAAAGAGGAGATAAAAAAGGTGATACCCTTCACAATAGCTAAGCACAAATTGAAATACCTGGGCATATACTAAATGAACAAAAGTTCGATATGAGGAAAACTACAGAACACTATTAAAAGAAACCAAGAGTGAGCTCAACAAATGGAAAAATATCCCATGCTAATAGATTGGAAGACTCAATATAGTAATGAAGTCTGTTCTATCCAAGGCACTATATAGGTTTAATGCAATTCTGATACAATTGCCCTCATCTTTCTACAAAAGAATTGGAAAAATAGATTGCCAACTTCATATGGATAGGGAAGAAGCCCAGAATTAGTAGAGAACTCCTCAAGAAGACAGATAGAGTAGGAGGGCTAGTTTTACCTGACTTTAGCACATATTATACAGCCACAGTGGTCAAAACCTAATAGTTTGGGGCTTTACCTTGAGGTCTGTGATCCACTTTAAGCTAATTCTTTTGCATGAAGTGAAACTATTAAGACAATCAATGAGGGATTTGGAATGAACCTGAGAACTTTAGCACAGGGAATACATAGGCTATCAGAAATAGGGAAGGTCATAAACAAAGAGGAGGCATTAATAGACAAGTGGGATATACTGAAGATAAAACACCTGGGTACATTGATGGAGTTCACTAAGAGAGTAATAAGAGAGACCAGTTACTGGGAAAACAGCTTTAGCAATGACCCATCAGACAAAAACCCTATTACTAAAATCTACAATACTCTGCTAGCTTCCAAAAAGAAAAAACTAATTGTGCACTGAGGAGTTGAGCAAAGGACCTGAACAGAAGTTTCACAGAGACAGAAATCCAAGTGGCCAAAAAGGTATGAGAAAATGTTCCCAATCATTAGCCATAAGAGAAATACAAATTAAAATAACCATAAGATACTCTCAATGATAGCCCAATTCAAACAATCGGAAATCAACAAGTGTTGGAGGGGCTGTGGGGAGACAGGAACTCTCACTCACTGCTGGTGGACCTGTAGGTATTTACAACCACTATGGAAATAGATTTAATGATGTCTAAAACAGATGGAAATTGAGCTATCACACAACCCAATAATCCCCCTACTGGGCATACACCCAGAAGAGGCAAGAAACAAACCAGTCAGACACCCAAGCTCCAACGTTCATCATGACACAGTTTACAATTGCAAGGAGTTGGAAACAACCCCAATTTCCATCAATTAAAAAGTTTAAAAAGTTGTGGTACACACTTTTTAAAAAGTTGTGGTACACACACATACAATGGAGTAATACGCATCACTAAAAAGCAGTGATGAATGTAGGAAGCACATTGCCACATGGGAAGAACTGGAGGAAATTATACTAAGCAAAGTAAGTCAAAGATAAAAGGACATGTACAACATGAGTCTAAGTTTTTAAAAAAATACAAAAGGGGAATAGGGGAAAAGCTCCAGTATACAACTATTCCTGGGGTAGTGTGGTAGGGACCAGACCAAATTAAGGGCTACATATGGTAGCCAACCAAAAAGGAGGTGGTGGGGTGGGGACAAAAAGCAATGTGTAGCAGGGTAACAGGGCACTAGCCCACCTAACAGGAGGGCATTGTTTAGATCTCCACAGGGAGAGAGGGACCAGACTTAAACCTGATGGTCCAGGATATGAATTCAGCATGCCAGCATGGAGCTGGGAACTAAGGGAAGGTTTGGCCCTAATCCAACTACATGGACAGCTACCCCTCACCCCAGAAAAAACTTACTTTAGCAGACAGCACCGAAGCTGCAACTCAGGGACAGGGACATGCCTGATCAGAGCACACAGGAAAAAATGAAGGGAGAGGAGGAGAGAGTGGAGTGCACTGTGGCCCACCAAGCTTGGAGGATGATATCACAACTCAGAACAGCCAATGCACAGAGTGGATCATATGACCGGCCCCACTATGAAACACGATGTCCTTCATTAACCCATGGCCCTACAGGGGACAATACTGAAGACATATTGGTGTGATTGACCCAGTTTGACCCCACCATACTAAGGCAAAACATTAAAAGCGTGCAGCGGAGCAGTGAGGGTAGCAGCGCAGGGTGGTTCTGAGTGAGTGCAAAGGACAGACTTTGAGGCCAGAGTGTGGCACCCCAGCAGACTCAAATGGAGGACACGTCTAGAGGTCAATAAACAGACCTTGAACCATTTACAAGTTTTTCTTTTTCTGTTTTGTTATTTTTCTTTCTGTCTGTCTATATATATTTTTGGCCATTGTTTTGTTGTTTTTGTTTTCTCTTGTTGCTTTCTGGTGATATGTCTTGCTTTTATGTGCATATTATTATCTCTGTAGGTTTCTCTAGATAAGATAGGTTCCATGAATAGTCTGGGGGAGAAAATAATGGGATGGATAGTTCTGGGAGGACATGGGAGAGCGGGATCTTGGGGAAAGGAGGTGTTATTGACCAATCCAGGGACAAGGGAACAACAAGTTTTCCAATGTCAGTGGAAGGGAGGGTGTGAGAGGCCTGGTGAGAATTGATCAAGGGTAAGGTAATCGAGAGAATATACTGAAACTCAAATGGATGTTGAGCATGATAGTGGGACAAGAGGAAAGTAAAAGAAAATAGAGGAAATAACTAGAAAATAAAGGGCATTTATAGAGGTCTAAATATAGGCATATAAATTGGTAAATATATTTATATGTGATGGGGAAATAGATCTATGTGCATATATTTATAGGTTTAGTATTAAGACAGCATGTGGACATTGGACCTCCTCTTAAGTACTTCCTCAGTGCAAGAACACTTGGTTCTATTAAATTGGCATTCCATGATGCTCATCTTCCCAACATGATCACCTAAGACAAATGGGAGCATAAATAGTGTAGAAAGTTGATGGTTCCTAGCTATCATATAGCATCTGGGGTCTTAAAGGCTTGAAGGTAAAAAAGCAGCCATCTAGCTCAGAAGCACACCAGGCTGTGTGAGCAAAATATCCCAAAGGGATAGGTAGTCAGGCATCAAAGAACCTAAAATTATTTCATTTTAAATGAGGGGAAGTGCTGACTGGGGACCCAAAGTTCATCTGTAGGTAATGGAACATCTCCTTACAGAAAGGTCGCAGGAAGGAGAAAAGCCAGTCAGGGTACAGTGCAGTAATGATGAAACATACAACCTTCCCCTAGTTCTTCAATGTTTCCTCCCCACCCCACCCCCATTATCATGATCCCAACTCTACCTTATAAATCTGGCTAGACCAGAGGATGTACACTGGTGCTGATAAGAACCAGAAACATAGGAAATCCAGGACAGAGGATCCCTTCAGGACCAATGATGAGAGTGGTGATACTGGAGGGTAGAGGAAAGGTGGGGTAGAAAGGGAGAACCGATTATAAGAACCTACATATAACCTCCTCCCTGCGGGAAGAAATACAGGGAAGTGGGTGATGGGAGACATCAGACAGTGTAAGATATGACATAATAAGAATGATTTATAAATTATCAAGTGTTCACAAGGCAGTGGGCTGTAGGGAGAGGGGGGAAATGAGGAGCCAAATGATAAGGGCAACAAATATACAAATGTGCTTGACATAAAATTAGTGAACATACAGATTGTGATAAGAGCTGTATGAGCACCAATAAAATGATTTAAAAAATAAAGAAAAATTATTAAGGATAAATCACACAGCCAGTGATGCTCATGTTCAGATAAAAGTGAAGAATATAAGTAAGGATGCCAACCATGAAGCAATATTGAGATATTTAAAATAAAAATTTCATTTTAAAAGTATTTAAAAATATATTTCATAAATACTCTTAAACTTTTATTACCTAATTTCACATATTTCTTTTTTTGTTATTTAAGTATTAACTGAATGAAATATTAAGCTACCTTTCAGCAGTATATACAGTAAAGGCAGCAAAATCTTAAATTACTTGAATCTCACCCCTGGTTTGAGCCCATTGGTACAGCCACTGTGTCAATTGATTTTGTCAAGGGCCTTCCTCTTTTTCAACTTGCGTCCATTTTACTAAGGATGATGTACTCCTCCCAGGCCTGGTCTGTGCTGGCATGTGTAAAGTATGTGATGTGGATCCTCATCATGATTACCTCTATGAAGCACTCTGGCTGTGTTTTTTCAAAGACAGATTTATTTGCTCCTTTTACAGTCAATGGTACCTTCACAATATTTTTCACTAACAGCATAGTTCAAATTCTTTGATTCTTCTTCCACCTTCCTTATTCTATGTCCAACTTTCATATGCATATGAGGTAGATACACAGCATGTCAACTGTCATTATGTTTTTAGTAAATCATAGGGAGATATATGACAGTGAACACAAAAGTTAGCTTGAAGCCTCGATGGGATGAATTAAGTCTGAATGTAATCAGCAATCAGATTTCCATTCTCAAAAGTCAAACCACTAGAACCATATTTGTCGGTACATAAGACGTACCCCCCCCTAAAGTGGGGGAGAAACGAGGGTTAATCTTTGGGTCTAAAGGTGTGGTACCCCAGGATATTTGTTTCTGATCCCATGAACCTGCTGACTGTCTGCTGCTGTTTGTATGCTGTGCATTGCTGTGTGTTTGGGAGAAATCCCACCTCCTGCAGTTTCAATGGCAGTCAGGTCACATGATTGGCACAGAGGACACCTCCCTTCATTTGTCAATGAAAATGATGATGGTTCTTAACACCATCAGTTAAGTTTATGCTGTTAAATATTACCATATTTTGCTTTATTTTAAATATTTTAGTATACCTGTACTATTTGGTACACTAAATAGCATACTTTTGGTATACTTTTTGGTATACTAAATAGAATACTTTTTTCTTGTTTTTCTCCTCTGCAATCTTGGTGTGTCTTATGGTCAGGTGCATCTTATGTCTGACAAATGTGGTACCATTACAGATGTCATTGTGTGATTCTTGTTATTAGGTGCTGTGAAATCTATTCAGTCTAACAATAATCCTATGCAAAATAATTCTCTGTCATGTTCACAATTTTATATTTGAGTGTCCAGCCACTGTCTCAATCGGTCACTTTGGAAAATCGTTCTTTTTAATTCCCGCCCCCCCCCCCAGACTATCTACTTTATCAAGCATGAGATTCTTCCCCCCACTGGACCCTCCTGATAATGTACCTGAAGGAATTAGAGAAATTCTCCCTTTCATTCCTTTTAATGAGCATTCTGACTATCCTTCCACCAAGACATATGTGTTTGTTCTCTGGCTGTCCATGAAACTTCTAATATTCATTGTCAACACTATAATTCCAAAGCACAAATTCATCAGGTCTTTCTTATTCCATGTCCAAATTCCACATGCATATTAAGGCGATCAAAAATGCTATGGCTTATCAAGCAGGGAAGCATATAAGGCCACATGTAAGAAGCACAACAACCTGTGTGATCATGGTGTTGACAGGATCAGGTATCAGGTATCAAAAGATCCAAAAATAAACAACTATATCGATGTGAACAAGGGGAGTAGAGACTAAAGTCCATCTGTAGATATTTGGATACCCTGCCCCCCCCCCCATAAGGGTAATAAGAAAGGGATGACTCAACCCAGATGCAGTACAATACCCAT
Source organism: Nesogale talazaci (assembly GCA_004026705.1). Lineage (NCBI taxonomy): Eukaryota > Metazoa > Chordata > Mammalia > Afrosoricida > Tenrecidae > Nesogale > Nesogale talazaci. The sequence goes on along the minus strand of PVJH01003720.1, from coordinate 18,007 downwards.
GAAAAAACATCATCCCTCTAGTTCTTGAATACTTCCTCCCCTCCCCTATTTTGATCCTGTTCTACCTTACAAATCTGGCTAGGCTGGAGAACATACATTGGTACAGATAAGAGTTCTTAAGACACAGAATTCAGGACAGATAAACCTCTCAGGAACAATAGTGGGAGTAGTGATCTGAGGGAGAGGATGATTGGGGAGGGGGAAGGGGGAGCAAGAGGAAACCATCATAAGGTTGGATATATAGGTCACCCCTAGCAAAAAGAATGAATAACAATTATGTGGGTGAAGAGGGACAATAGACCTTGTAAGATACAAAATAGTAATAACATTAAATAATTGGTCAAGGATTCATGAGGGTGGGAGAATGGCAGAGGGAGGGGGACAGAAGCTTATTACCAAGGGCTCAAGAGAAAATATTTTGGACATTATGATGGCAACATATGTACAAATATGCTTGATACAATCAATGTTTGGAATGTTATACGAGCTGTAAGAACCCCCAATACAATGAATTTTTAAAAGAATGCTCTGGCTAGGGTCAAATGCACATTAGTTTTCAAAAGGACATCTTGGCTCTTTAATACTTGAAAGAGATGATGTATAATAGATTTACTCAGTGTAGTGCCTTATTTGATTTCTTGACTTCTGCTTCGATGAGTGTTGGTTGTGGATCCAAGTAAAAATGAAATTTACTGGTATTGCAAAAACTTTGTGATATAATTGAATGATTAAATTACATGGCATATGAATTATGTCCTAATAATAATAATAATAATAATAATAATGAAAAAACAGATGTCATTAAATCAACTTCAATTTGAAGCAATCCCAGGTGTCAAAGTTTAATTGGACTCTAAGGGGTTTCCAGGGACTGAGTTTTTAGAAGTCTCTTCATAACTTTCTTCCAAGTCATGTTCACGTAGATTTTCAGCCAACCTTTTGATTAGTAGCTGGTATTTAAACATTTGTTTTACTCAGGAGCTCCAGTGCTAAAATAACCTGCCAATAAGAAATGGGGTATCCGAACTTCTTCAGTGGTATTTTATCTTGAAAAAAATACAAGTCTTCTGGTAATAAAAATCAATCCATTTATAATATTTTAAGACCATAATTAATGTTGTTTCTTCAGCTTTTAATGCCACAGAGTCCTTGATCATATAAATTGCCCTTGGATGAATACTAAGTGATAATCTGTGCTTAAACTAATTCGACAACTAATCCAATCACATTAAAAAGAAAGTATTTAACAACTCCTGAAAATAATATACTAAAAAATGATTTTACTACAAATGTTAGCATTAGAATATGATATGTATACTTAATCACCTAAGGCACATAGTATTATCATTTATTTAAAAAAATAATACTATTGATATGGAGACATCAACTTACTTGCCCAAGCTCACTGATCTTGTAGTAGTGAGCACACATATTTGTTAATATGCTTTACATTAATTTGTTTGGCTAATATGCCTTTTAGAGTTATTTGGATTTCAAAGTTCTGTGCTTTTTTTCTGTTGTTTAATGTACAATCTTCTTCTAATATATAATGGTCTTTGAATTGATAATTATTTCAATATTACTGGCCTTTTAAATTTTAATTTACTGGGGAAGAATTGAGAGATGGTTTTGTACTAAAAACAAACTCACTGGCATCCAGTCGATTCTGAAGCAGAGCACCCCTACAGGAGAGGAGAGACCTGCCCCTGTGCGTTTTCAAGACTGTAACTCTTTGGGGGAGTAGATAGCTTCCTCAGTCCCTTGGGAAGAAGCTAGTGATTTAGAACCAATGACCTTGAGGTTATCAGCCTAATGGGTAACCACTACAGCACAGCTTTTTCAATTCTTCAACATTTGATGCGAGTAATGGGGTTAGCGTCACACGAACTCTGTAAACAGTAGCAAAGCATTGCAAAACTCTGCGACACACATATCAGAGTGAATTTGTCATAGCATCTTTTCAGCTCTACCTTTACCAAATAAATCCTGTAGAAAACACATTCACAGACTCTCTGCATGCTTTAGATTCCAACAGGAATGAAATTTGAAAGTCATTCTTCTACTTGCATTCTCTGCAGCCTCTCTAATTGTAGGTTTGTTGTCCATGCAAACAAAATCTATTTATAGTTTATCTATCTAAGGAGTCCTGGTGGAGCAGTGCTTAAAGTATTCAGCTGATACCCATATGATCATTGGTTCGAACCTACCAGTCACTTCACAGAAGAAAGCTGTTTAAGTCCATTTCTGTTAAGATTTACAGTCCTGGAAACCATGTAGGATTGGTCTACCCAGTTCTATGGGGTCACCCACTGAATCAGAATCAACTGGTTCACAAGGGATAGGGTTTACTCTTTTGGAGGGGGCGCATGGACACAGTGTTGGGCTCACTTTTCATAAAGGCATTTGTTTTTGAAGAGTTTATTCATCAATAAATATTTGATAGCTTTGTTCCTCACAGTAAATATTATGATGATGAGAATAATTGTTTTAAGATTTTTGTATTATAATTGACAGCGATTCAGTTATTTTGGGCAAAACAGTTTACCAAATAACTAAATCATGGGAAGCATAGGCATGCCACTGTGTTTCAACATCAATTCATAAGGAATTCACACCCCACAAGAATCCACTTGTTCATCTTTCATTTACCCACCTCCTTGATCAGTCACTCGTCACTCTGGCGTGCTTCTTTCATGTGTTTTGCAGCAATTTCCAGGTCTCATACCTCCTAGCTTTACCATCTTAGAAGTATCCTCTTCCACTTGTTAAAAGATGCAGGAAATTCTGTGACTGTTCTGGAGGACTTGGGCATTCCGCACTTGGTTAAAATGGCACCTGCTGGGAAGCCATGGGCTAAAACAAAATAACTCACAGAAGCCAGAGGATTGGTGTGGCATGTAAAGATGTTCCTATAAAACACGATCCTCTCTCTCATACAAGGTCTGGCTGAAATTCTGTGGCCATCCATTGTGACAGTCTTCAGGCAATGATGATATGGCAGCACATAGTTCATGTCATTATTATTGTCATTGAAAATAATTTCTGGGTAGAGTTTGACAAGGAGTTTTGGTGGTATAGCTGTTTCAGATCTTAGCTGACATCTGAAATATCAGTTCGAATCCGTTAGTCAGCTGCTCCTGTGGGGAAAGACTGGGTTTGCTACTCCCATTCAAAACCCCACAGGGGTAGTTCAGCCCTTCCCTATCAGGGCTACTAAGATTAAACATTTACTTGATTGCAGTGCATTTGGTTTGGTTTGATTAGAATTTGACAGAGTATTTGTCCTCAAGACACCTGCCATCTACTTGGGAACCCAATAATCAAACTACAAAAGTTGATGTTAGGTTAACAAGGTGCACAACATTGCCTACTGTTAGAAGTCATTACAGTGTCTCTAAGATTGTCAAATCTTGACATTCTAAATATTTACTAGGAATTGTTGGTATTGTCTTCAAACTCTCTGCTTCAGCCATGAAGTCCCGTTATTCCTTTGTTTCCCAAGTTCCACCTACAACATCTGCGCTAAGAGCTTGACTCTTCCTTTTGCTTTTCTCCAGCCCTGTAAGGGCTCTGAGCAACAATTACTAGTGATCTTATTCATCTAGTATTTAAATTATTTTGACAATATGGGGGTCATGTTTAAGACAAATGTGAAAATTTAACAATGCAAAACAAATAATAAAGTAACAAATAAAGCCTTTCAGAAAGCCATTACCATTGTTTTATGTAACTATGTTTCATGCTTTGTTGAGTGAGGTGCAGTTGAGACTATTCTTACTCATGGTGGCCAAGGCACCACAGAACAACACACTGCCTGATTCCTGCTCATTCAAATCCATCTGCCACTCCTCAGGAAAAAGATGAAGCTTTCTTCTGCTGTAAATATTTACAATCTGAGAAATCAATGAAGGGGGGGGGTGTCATTCAACTCTGTCCAGTGGGTCACAGTGAGTCCAAATTGAATCAATAGCATTTTTTGTTTGCTTGGTTTTTTGCTACCTTGGGGTGTCCCAAGTGACTCTAATTTCTTCTCCATTCCTTCCCCAAAGTCTAGGTTAAGGAACAAATATTTGCATACCCCCCATCCTGAAGTCGAGTCCTTGGTCTACATAAGCAGTAGGATCACAGTGATCCAGTTTCAGGCAGACAATTTGGCGCTTACACTCCCACATCTGACTACAACTCTTTTCAAGTGTCAGGTGGAAAGCTTGTCTTGCACTCCATGCTGCAAACCAGACTATCTGGACTCTCAGTGGGATGGGAGGCAAAAGGGAGGGGGCAATCCTCAGGGTCCTATATCCGTTTTACAAAGAGAGGGTGCATCAATGGATGTCTTTCATCCCACCTGGAGTGCTTTTGTGCCCAGAAGGTCCGCTCCAGTTGGAACTTATCCTACGGTAATTGTCCGTTGTCTGTGTATGACTAAAGAAGCATTCACGGCTGCCTGTTCTACTTAGTATATTGACTGTACAAATGGATAAGGATAAAAGAATATCACGCCTAGGTGGGTGGGTGGTACCTCTGGGTGGAGGCTTCATGCCACTACTTTGGGGTGGATGTTTTGGGGTATGGAAACAGTCTTTAGGGTAAGCTCCAGATTGCTGAACATCCGCCAGAGCAGCAGTTGAAATCCACTCAACGGCAATGAGCTTGGTGTTTGGTTTACATGTGCAATGCACACTTGTTAAATTACCACGGCATATTTAATTTATCTCTCTATTGCTCCATTGAATAATGGCACATTTAATCACTGCAAATAGATTTTGCAGCACTCCCTCATCGATTCAGTAAAAAATGTATTAAATTATTGTGGGCCAGACACCATTCCAGGTCCTGGGAATACATTAGTGAAAAGGCAGAGAGACAGCTCTGTCTTCATGGAGCTTATTCTCCACCCAGAGGGGAGGAGCCCGAAGGCAGAGGGGTTATGTGTTGGGGCGTGCGCGATGCTCAAGTCTAAAACCACGAAGCACTCTGTGGAAGAACGACTCTCCTCCAGTAAAAAGTTACAGCCTCAGAACCACAGAGACCATCCAACCATACCACGTAGATCACTGTGAGTCAGACTCGAATCATTGGCAGCGAGCTTGGTTTGGTTGTCTTGTAGACTAGATGAAATACGTTACTTCCCTTGTTTCCCCCCACTTAACAGGTAATAAGAAACCTAGCTGCACAGAAAACTTTTTTTTTTCTAACGACACAATCCACTGGCACCGATAATTGTGTCCTACGTTCAAACTGTATTGTCAGGACCCCTAGAAGCTGAATATTTGAGGGAGCCAGTAACGACACTTCCAGCTGACTGCATAAAACTAGGAGAGTGCTATCACTACCAGTGTTGTAAAAGTGTGGTCATCAGCAAAGGCGTGTTCCCTGCGTAATTCTCAATGAATCTTAAAGGAACAAGTCTGTTTAAAATGCTTTTCTTAGGGAAGTTTAAAATGTTTTTCTATGGTTATGTGCTAGTTTATGGAGAGACTGGACAGTATATCTTGGGATATTTTATCGTAGAAGCACAACTATTGGCAGTATCACCACTGAACTTAAATAACTATCCAGTAAATTATCATCTAAAATAACAATTGACGAAGTTATTCCATCTTTGGCAGACCGCCACTCAAGAAAAAATATGAGTGTAACATTTGTGTTGAAGTATTTTGGGTCAATGATACATTCTCCTCTGTCTTCCTATAACAACTGCCAACATTAGAATGATCTGAGCAGTAGAGCTGTTGATCGAACATGTGTCTTACGACAGCAATTTATCTCTTCATTATTTGATAAACACTTAGGAAACTAAGAGAAAGGAAACTGGCTGAAGATCAAGAACTGTATACATGTACTACTTAGGTTTGTATAAAAATCTCATAAGCAGGTATTTTTAATGAGGAAAACTGAAGCTCAAATAGATTAGCTATAGCTTTCTCAGTGCTGTATTCTTAAGAACAAGGAAGAAAGGGCATTTATATTCAGGTCTTCCAGCCTGCAGAACCCAAATTGTTAACTTTAAATAAATTCATGAAAGATTTACAAGAGGAGATTGTCCAGTGCATTATGTAATAAGGTGTACCTTGTAGAAGTAGATGGGATCATGTGAGGAGGTGGCTAGGTGCTTCTAGACTATTAGTTCTTCTGAGGAGCAGATTGAGCAAAGCAAAGGGCTTTATTGGTATAAAAGTAGTATTCCCCAAGTAGAGGCTTAAGTCTAAGGCTTTTCTACTGCTAACCTCAGGATGCAACTCACAGTTGCAGAAATGTCATCCATACTGAAATTTTCACTCACCAACATGAATGTGCAAAGCTTTCATTGTGAACCGTTCTTTGCCCACATGTTCTATAATCGCAAGTTGATTTTCTGTGTAAAGGTAGTGATTTTCTGCTGAAATTTAACAAAATAAAGTGTTTTATTATCTATTTCAAAACTAACCTGAAAGGTGCTATTTTCTTGGATTTCCCATTAACTAATAAAACAAAACCTACAAATGAAATTGTAGACACAACTTCTCAAGGATAAGTAAAAAAAATACACTGTGGAGTTGCTGTGTTAGGTTTTCCTTATTCCCAATTGACAGTGGGTATAAAATACACTCAAGTATGAAGTACACTCTGAAATTAATACCTTGGCACAAAAATGTCCACTAGCTCTTTTAGAAGACATTATCTATCTTTTCCAATGACTATTTTCTGTAATCGTTTTTTTTTTTTTAAGTAAAACAAACGGATGATACTAATGGTGATTTTGATTGAGTGAATAATGGGTACATTTGTTGGAAGACTCGTGGATGGACTTTGAATTTAATAGGTTATTTCCTTTAATGATAAATCGAGAGACTCTGAAGCAAAGTACTGGTAAATCAACTCAAAAGAAAATTAACCCTACCTACTCTTCTCACTCATTGGCAGCCTGAGAAGACAATGACATCTTTCCATCTGCCTGCATCCTCATTGTGCATTTGAAACCCAGTGACCACCAATGGGGGCCATTGTTGTTAGGTGCAGTCAAGTTGGTTTCCACTCATCTCGATGCCGTGCACAGCGGTCCCCAACACACGGCCCCACCCTGCCGGCTCCGTCCTCACAACTGCTTTCCCATTTGAGACTATCATTGTAGCAGGCTGTCAGTCCATCTCACTAAGGGTCTTCTTCTTTTTCCCTCGAACTCCACTTTATCAAGTGGTATGTCCATGTGGAGGGATGGGTCTCTCCTGAGCCTGTCTCAAGTACCTGAGCTGAAGTCTTGCCATCCCTGCTTCTCTTCTGGTTGTACTTTTACGAGGCAGTTATGTTTGCTTTCCTGGTGTTCCACAGTACTGCCAATTCCCATCGCGAGCCCTGTAATTCAGAGGCACTGATTCTTCTTTGGTCTATGTTATTGAATGTCCGACTTTCACGTGGATAGATGGCAGTTAAAAAAACGTCATGGCTTGGGTCAAGCATACCTTTATCATTGAAGTGACCTCCTGCTCTTCAGCACTTTAAAGAGGGTGGTTGTGGCTAATTTGGCAGCCTTTGATTGCTTGACTGCTGCTTCCATATGCATTAATTTTGGACCCAAGCAAGAGGAAATGCTTGACAGCACCTGATTTTTTTCTCCATTTATCATGATATTATCGATTGGTCCAATTGTGATGATTTTGTTTTTTTAAAAAAAGTAGATTGCAATCCATACTGATGGATACCATCCTTGACCTTCATAAACAAGTACTTTAAGTACACCTTACTTTCCGCAAGCAAGTCTACATCTGCATGTCAATAAACTGTAATCTGGTAATAGAAAACACAAGCTGTGATGATCAAAATTCTTTGTCCTAGAACTTGAGCTACGATATACAAACAGAGAAATACAAGTTCACACCAGAACTTCCGGTTCAACAGACTTGAGAAAGGCTAAGACATCTCTGATATTATAAACTATATGTTGTAAGAAGAAAATTAAAGTAACAGTAAGTAAAATGCCACAAAGGGCATGAATGAAGCAAAAAAAAGTTTTTTAAATCTCTCTTGAAAAGAGATACAGAGAAGATAATTTTCACAAAGAACAATCAAGCACCAAAGCAATGCTCTGCAACAATACTAGTAAACCATGAACTCTCAACGTTATCTTGGATTCAACCCAGCCCTTCATTCACTCTTTTCCCTAAGCTCTTGCGGTACTCCCAAACCAGAATAATTCCAACTTCCTGCTACCTGCTACAACAGGGTACAACTGTCTTTTGGGGTTTCTGAGACAGTAAGTCTTTTTTTTTTTTTGACATTAAATCTTTATAAGAGCAGGCAACCTCATTTCTCTACCATCCAGCACCTGCTGGGTTTGAATCCCTGACCATACATAACAAAGCAGGCCATCAGCACTCCTAGAGCTGGGGCCTTTCTTCCCCTTTGTTACTTAAAGCATACTTTTATTTTATTTTTTTTTTTTTAGGCATCACTGCCCTCAGGTGGTGGGAGTAGGAGGCCCAGCCTTTGCTCCGTGGAGCTGGAATTGAACCTCCATCCCAGTGGGCCGCAGTCCCGCGCACAACCACTACGCCACCGGGGCTCAGCCCTAAAGCATACTTTTAAAACAACCACAGCCCCAAACTGCACTAAAGAACAAATACTGTTGCCTTTATTATAAAAAGGAGATAGTTGAGAGTTCAGAGTGATAACAAAGTTTTAAAAGTCACATAATTCAAAAGAAACAGATTATTGGAATGAAAGACTATCTGACTCCAAACTCTGCATACTAAATCACGATGACGCCTTATTGTCTCTCATTAACAACTGCTCCTACCATACCTATCACAACTTTGATGCAAATAGTTGAAATTAAGTTTTAAACAAAAGATTGCCACTGTAATTTAAGTAATCAGCTGCAACTCATGGGGGAAAATGTGAATACTGAAAATAGTATGCTCTATTTTTAGCTGAATCATGCTATTTTCTTAAAGAAAATAATATAGCTCAGAGGACCTTCTCTTAAATAGAATTCTACAAACAACACACACACATATGTATGTATGTATGTATGTATGTATGTATGTATGTAAGGAGCCTTAGTGGCAACTAGTTATGCATCAGACTGCTAACAGTAACATTAGCAGGTCAAAATTGTCAGGCAGCACAAGGAAGAAAGGTGAGGCTGTGTACTCACACAAAGAGGTCCTGTCTTAGAAATCCACAGGGACAGTTTTGTCTTGTCCTATATGGTCATATAGGGTGAGAGCTGGAGGTGATATGAAGAGCATCATATGTGGCCTCTACAAACACCAGCAGCAATATGCCCTGGGGCTTCAGGGGACAGCAAAATCACAGGGTTTTGTTCAAAGCCCTCTAACAGATGCAGCTCCGTTCTCCTTAGGCATTTGTGTGAGATCTAGAAAGAAAAGAGACTACATGAGGAGTAGAAGGATGAGCTTCACTTTTAGAAGGAGAGGGCGAGGCCTTGAACCGTATTGTTCTACTGAGAAGTGATGTAAGCAACACAGACAATGCCAGCATGAAGTGTGGCATGCTTTCAGTGCCCCGAAAATGCCAAATGTGAATGCAGATGCTACTCACCTTGTGATAGGAAGAGGAGATTTTGTGCATCTAGGAACTGTGAAATTTACAGACAAAATCAATACCGAGGGTATGCAGGGAAGACAAATATAGGCTCTTCTATGATCAAATAAAACTTATGAACAAGACTTCCCAGGATGGGAAACCTGGCTAATAATTTGTCAAGGAAACACTGAAGATGACTGCCATGGCCACTTTGTAAAACAAATCATGAACATGGAAGACCCGGTTTTTTGTTTGCTTGCTTTCACTCTTCAGTCTTATCATCCTCCCTGTTTAATTAGTAGTAACATTCGAGAGGATTACATAGATACTTTGTCCTTATACTGCTCATTTCAAATGAGTACTTTATCCTCACTCAAAGATGTAAAAATAACTGAATAGATGATATGAAGAAGAATAAGGTTTCAGAGAAAGGCTTACTAACAACTTGCAATAGCAGCCAACACAATTTTGCTTGTTGAAAAATGAGGAGGACTGGAAACCCTTGAAGCCACTGATTGAGTATGGCAGTCTTCCATCTGGGTTGCAGCTCGATATGAAGAAAGAAAAATCCTCACAACATGACCAGTAGGTGACATTATGATAAAGGGGAAAAGAAGGCTGAAGTTGTCAAGGGTTTTGTTTTGTTGGATCCATAATCAATGCTTATAGAAGGAGCAGTGAGGAACTCAAACAGCATACTGACCTACACAGTATGTTAAATAAATCTGCTGCACAATCTTTCACTAAGGCGTCTAAAAGTAATGAACCCCTTTTAAAGACAAAGGTAAGTCTGACTCCAATGGTGGTATTTTCAATGGCCTCATCTGCCTGTGAAAGTAGGACATTGGAAAAGGAGGACAATAAAATAACTGATGCATTCAAAATATGATGCTGGCCAAGATTTTGAAAGAACCATGATCTGCCAAAAAAAAAAAAAATCCAACAACTCCATCTTGTTAGAAGTCCAACTAGAATGGTCCTTAGAACCAAGGTTGGCAAGACTTCATTTCATACTTTTTTTTTAGGCATCACTGCCCTCTGGTGGTGGGAGTAGGAGGCTCAGTCTTTGCTCCAGTGAGCTGAAATTGAATATCCAGCCCAGTGGGCCGCAGTCCCGCGCACAACCACTACGCCACCAGGGCTCAGCCCCATCTTCATTTTTGAACATGTCATTTCTCACTGCCATCATGTCCAGGGCAATTCATGGTGACTCTCCAGGACAGGGAAGAAGAGCCCCTGAGAGTTTGAGAGACTGATTCTTCTTTTTATTGTTAAATCACTTTACTGGGGGCTCACACAACTCGTATCACAATACACACATACATCCATTGTGTCAAACAGTTTTGTATGTTTCTTTCCTTCATCATTCTTAAAACACTTGCTTTCTACTTGAGCCCCTGGTACACACTCTTCATTTTCCCCTTCCTCCCCACTTCCCCAAGAACCTTTGATAATTTATAAATTATTATTATTTTGCTATATCTAGCACCGTCTGACAGAAGGAGACTATTTCTTTAAGAGTATAGTAAGCCTCGTCTTTCTCCTGCCAAGCAGACGGTGGTTTTGAATTGCCGACCTTGTAGATTACAGTGCAACTTGTTACCACTAGGCCACCAGGGCTCTTCCACATGTTATAAGAAGAGACTGGTCCCTGGAAAAGAACAGCATGCTTAATAAAATGGAGGGGCAGGAAAAATAGGAAGTCCTCCAACAAAATATATTGAAATATATTGACACCATGGCAGCCACAATGGGTCCAAATGTAAGGACAGGTGTGAGGGTGGTGCAGGTGTCCCACCTGCTTGTACAGAGGGTCACTATTTGTCAGAACCCACTGATAGCTTCTGATGACAGCCACCACCACAAACATTTCATAGTTTCCCTTACTGATTCTATCATTCTTGTCTAATACTTTACTTTGTGTCAAGAGTAAACACCACAATGGGACTCTAATTATGTTGTGTATCTCTTGGTATTAATTTATGTATGCCCACATAACAACTGCTGATAATCTTCATTTTTTGGCTGAGCTGTGTCATTTCAAATTATTATTAAGTCATAATTAACGCATTGTATAATTCAATATGTGTCATCATTTTAAGAAGGGTGTGCAAGCATCACTACAATCAAATTGGGGACATTTTCTACCTTCTTGTAGCCATTGGTCTTGTCTCCCCATTTCTCCCACTCTCCCTTTCTGGGCCCCTAGGTCATTATTAATTGAGTTGCTGTCTTCATAGATGTACTGATCCTGACTTCCTAATACAAAGACAAAACCAAAATTGGGGACCAGGGACACTGATCAAATAAAAGAGAGAAAAAATATCAATTGAAAGAAAGTAGTAAATATTTTTAACAGAATAAATTTTAAATGGGTCAAAAGGGATCTAGTGACAAGGTGCTACATTCCAAGCTAACTATACCAGCTTAAGTCCACTTTGCAATGTTCTTTGTTTGAGATTAAGGCTAATCACATTGATAGACTGTGGTCAGTGGGGATCCACCAGACACTCAATTCATGTAGGTCCCTTAAAAATCAATTTTGGACTTGCACTATGATCCATATTGTTCCTAAAACTAAGAATTTAGGCGGTGGGAACAGTCTTCTCTTAGGTCACCCAGGCTGGTGGCTTTCTGTGTGGACATAATTGAATCTTCAATTACATAAGTCAATGCAACAATGCTGTTTCTTTTGAGACCAGACTTTAGGATCCCAGACTCTAGTGTTTGTAATAGCCAGGCCAACCTCTGATTTCTTTAACCCACTTTGCTTGCTATGGTGGTCATATCTTCTGCAATCTCTTCAGAAGGAAAAGTACCACGCATGGCCCTGCCACAAGAATTGTTCTTACCTACTTTCATTTTTCTTTCCATCTGAGATTAGTTTCCATCAATAATTGGTAACCATTTAAGGGAAAATCTGCTAAAGATGGGGTCCTAGTGGCATAGTGTTGGTTGCTACCCTGAAGTCTACCAGCTGCCATGTGGGAAAAAGTTGAGCCTATATGCTCACTAAAGACTATTTAGAGTTGCTATAAGTCACAGTTGACTGGACACCTGTGGAGTGGGTGCTTATGATGAATTCTTTCACTATGTATGATAATTGGTCCACCAACACTTGGGTGGATATTTTTGGTGAGTGTTTATTTCCATGCGGTCAAATTTGATCTTATAAAAATTTAGCTTTAAGACTTTAAAGATGTCATCCTATTGTCTTCTGGATTCCAAAGTTCTTCATAAAATTTTTTTAACCAAAGGCTTCATTGGTTTCCCATTGATAGAGTGTAATTTTTCTTCTCTGGCTATTCTAAGAAAATGTTCCTTTTGATTTTCAGAAATCCAACTACTAATAGGTCTAGATATAAATCTCTGTAGTCATTCAAACTGAGTTGTAGGGAACTTTTAAAACATGTTGATTGATAGTTTTTATCTGATTTGAAAAATTCTAGATCGATATTTCTCCAGATATATTGTTTCTATGCCATTCTTTATAGCCTCTCCTTCCAGAAGTCAGGCATAAGTCAACCATTTGTACATACCCTGTATATCTACTACTTTAATTCTTTTCCTCTCCTTTCAGTATGCATAATTTTATTTGCTCACCTTTGGATAATTTTTATTTGTAATATATGATCTGAAATTGAATTAATCCAATGATTTAATGGATTAAGTCTTGGTGATTTTTTTTCTGATTTCTTTCCTCAGTGCTTGGTTTCCTCTAATTCTGTAATAAATTAACAAGAACTACTATGAAATTCTGTTCTGCTAATTCCCTGATGTGTATGATCTTAGAATATCTTTGCCTGTATTTTCTCTTTCTGCATCGCTACTTATATTTTTATGTATTCTTCATATTTATTGTAAAAACTACAACTAGAATATTTTTTAACATTTTAATCTTGGTTGTTAGAAAAATCCAGTAATGCAGTTTCTATATATGCAATGCAGTGACATTCATTACATTCTTTGAACTGTGCAAACATGCTCATCCTCCTTTTCTGAGTCGTGTCTCCTCTATTTACATAAACTCATTGCTACTAAATTACCTTTCCAATCTTTAAAGTTACTCTTTTCAAAGTGATGTCCTATAACTGGATCCTGATCAGCACACTGATTAAGGGAGACTGACCTCTGAACTGCCTCCTCTGACATGAGAAGAGAAGATAGATATGTCTGGACTGGGCTATTGGACATTGTTAGTCAAACATTTTGAAGAACAGTTTTGAGCAATCAGGGAATGCACAGAATAGAATTGCAAATTCTCATGAACTGTATACTCTCTGAAACCATGGGGGCTGGGTGGACCTTTGGAATGATTCCTGTATGAAATCTTTAAATCTTCTTAAAGTCAAATAGTGGTTTAGGAAAACTAGTAAAAATTGCTCTAAAGAGATGGTTGACTATGTTTCTTTCCTTGAAAGGTTATTAAACTTTACTCTGGCTAGAAGCTAAATTCAAGATTATCATTTGATCCCTTCAAACATATTTTTATGTATTTCCTCTGCAAAGAAAATATTTCATTCTTTCAGGTAAAAGGTTCGTATTATTAACACATGGTCTTTTCACTAAAGTCTGAGGTCTCCCCCTTGAAGTTCCGGGAAAAAAAACTCTCTGTAGGACATTTGGCTTCGTCAAACTTTGCTGTTAGGATCTCCATTGGCCTAGAGTGTGTGCCTATGTCTCTATGGTCATGTTTTCCAGGATCTCTCTCTCTCTCTCTCTCTCTATCTATCTCTCTATCTATCTCTCTATCTATCATCTATCTATCTATCTATCTATCTATCTATCTATCTATCTATCTATCTATCTATCTATCTCTCCCTCTCTCACTCTGTCTCTCAACACCAAAGACCCAAGGCGAATTCTTGCGATACCTTTCTGTGTTTATGCCCTCATGCCATCTTTGTTCTAGTGAGATCACCACTGGCATCATGGGCTCTTTTTGCTCACAACTAGAAAATGCCCCTGGAAAAGAATGGTGGAGTTAATATGATTGTCACACCCTAGGCTTCCTTCATTCAAAGCAATAACGCTGTGTTAATTACTGTTCAGTGCCTTCAAGCAGTCATCTTTACTTGTTGTCAGCAGGGAAGGAAAAAATCTAATATCTCAGACATGTATTTTAATATAACACCATTTAAACTATTAGTCAGATATTTCTTGAAAAATATCTTCAGAGAACAGAGCTAAAGGAAACAATAACTAAACAATGTCTTTAGTTATATCAGATATATTCATAAGTAGACAACTGGAGTCAGTATGCATACCTTCAGTGTAACCTCTCATGATTCGTTCCACATGGAGATATAGAGGGAATGGTGATTGTTCAAGATGATAATTGCAAGGCACTATAAATCTCAAATTGTCACAATAATATCAATATTTGTTTTCCTTCCCCTCACTTAGCTATGTTTTTAAAATTCTCTACTGGGGGAAATATTTTCCTAAATCCCCTCTTTATGTGTGTAAATTGGATGAAGATTTATAGAGCAGACCATCAGTTTTACATTCAATGGTTCATACTCATTTTATTTCAGCGCATCTATCAAAATCCCTTTGATGTATCATAACATACCCACTTCTCTCCTATGAGGTTTGTTTCCATTTTTTGTTCTTTCCAAGCCTTATGAACCTCATCCTTTGGTGAATGCTATCATTTGATCTTAAAAGACTGATACTTTCTAACATGGAGTTGAGTTCAGTTCTTAACAAAAAAGGGTGGACTCTTTTATTATGTGGGGTTTTTACTACATTTTTCCCTACTCTACCCAGGCCCTTCTAACCTGATCCTTTTGGAAACAGTTAGACACCACTTGGATCTGGTCTTGTGATTGTGTAAACACATACCAATTGTTTCTGTATAGCTCTTGATTTTCATCTCATCTCTTTTCTCTGGACTAAGAATGACCAATAGTTGCAATGTGGATGAATATTCTTTAGCTTTAATGATCCCTCAAGAGCCCACGTGGCACAGTGGGCAGTATGTTGCATGACTGAGTGGAGCATCAGCAATTTGAGTAGTTCTGTTTTCATAAAAATCCACAGGATCTTCAATTCAAAGTGCCATTTCTACCCACTCCTATAGGGATGCTCTGAGTCAAAACTGATCCTGTAGCTATGAGTTTTCTTTTTGTGTGTGTGTGGCTGCTTGCTACTTAGCAAAATAGGTTGTAAAATATTGCCTCTGTGAACTGTGTTATGCCAATTGACCTCAGTGTCCCAAAAGACTATGGTCCAGAGACCATAGGCACAAACACTAATTTCCTCAGGGTGATTGGTAATGTCAAAGAAATGTTCACACCTTATCCCTGTTGGCTCTACCACATTCATTAAAATACTTTGGCAAAGGAAAAGAAATACACATACACCTATTCTCTGTCAAACTTATACATATGCATAGGTATACTTCTCTTGTCCCTCCCACACTTGTTAAACATGGGTATTTGTCCAATTATATGAGGGTACCTCCCCACCTAAACAAACAAACAAACAAAAGCAGCCCTTTTTTTTTTTAAAAAAAGAAGCTATGTATTTTGGTATGTTTTAAAAAAAACAACCTTATCTCCTTCAAAGTACTCTCCACTACACTTCATATATTTCTCAAATCTGTGATTCCACTCTTGGATATATTCAATCTCATCTGTTTCGATGGCTGAAAACACCTCCTGTTTTTTTTTCTCCTGTTCTATTTCATCAAATCATTATCCTTTGATGTTCCTCTGCATTTACAGAAACAAAAGGAAGTTGCACAGACAGAGGTCGAGTGAATCAGGTGCGTGGGATAAGAGAGGCATCTGTTTTTTTTTTACCAAAGAAAAGCACACTGAGAAAAAAATAAGAAGAAAAGAAAAGCACACTGAAATGGTTGCGTGAGCAAGTGCATTGTCTCTTCTTGTGGCACACTGTTACACAACCCTTTCAGAACAGCTAAATGGAAAGTTTAACTAACAGTCTAACCTGGTGGAACAAACTCCAAATGCACTATGATTGACATTTTCGGCCACTGGAAAAGTTGGCAGATGTACAGAATGAGGTTTGTCATTAATCAATATTTCTCCTTTTTGAAACAACAAAGCCACTCCAATGCTTGCATTTTTCCCATATTGCTGTCATTGTTAATTGTGTTCATCATCACAATGGTGTCTGTGGCAGTTTTCCCTAAGCAGAAAACAAAATTTCACAGCTGCATGCTCTTCTCTTAAATTGGCCATCACACAAAAAAGAGATTCAATTGAAACCGTGTTTACAAAAAAAAAAAAAATTGACCACGACCAGAGAGAACTTTCCCAGGCAAAGCCACTGGGTGCACTAAACCACAGTGAGTTGCTTGATGCTTGCCCAGTGTGAAAAATTTGTACTATGAAAGCTCCCCTCTGCCCAGTGCAATTCTGCTTTTTTAAGGAGTAACCCCTTACAATGAAGTGAGTTATTTAATTTGACTCTTCTAATAATAGCCTTTGCTACTTCCACAAAATGACCCTTGAAGGTGGGGGGAAAGATATTGACTAGATTATATCACTCTACGATGAGTTATTGTTAACAGGGCTAATTATGAACATTGGAGCCATATCAAAAGCAGAGAGAGGGAATCACACTACCAAAAAATAATAGTCAGGAGGGAAGTCCATCCTTTGAGCCTCAAGATCCCAATACATTGAACCTCCTTGATCCTGGGAGCAGCTTTGACATCAGAGAAACAGCTGAGTGGTAGAGAAGCAGCAGCAGAACCAGAAGACAGAGCGAGAAACAGGGCAGTGGACTTCCCAGCCCACAGAATAAGTAAAGATGATTGCTTGGTGGTGGGAAGCTGCCTGGTGGAAAGAACTTCCTCTATGCCCTTAACTAGGGGAGCTGCGTTTGTTGAACCACAGAGCTGAAGGTGAGAGCCTTCTGGCTGAGACTTAGGACAAATAGCATGACCTTTGGGCATTTGTTGTTAATTCCAAAAGAGTTTTGTAATACTGTCAGAGCAGGGCAGAGGCCAGACCAAGAAGCTAAGGACTACACAAGGGACCTTTACAGGTATGGCAGAGAAGAAACTGCCCTGATTAAATACTGTCTCCTAAGCACTACTCACCTGATTGTACACCTTAATCTAGTAGCATTCCCAATAAATCCCATAATTGTGAGCATTGCTTGTGAGTTCTCTGTGGCAATTGCAATGAATAATTGAAACCATCTATGTAAGAAGAATGTCATCTAAGGGACATTTGGCATCAGAATTGGACAGGTTGTGAATGGAGGCAGGTCTGATCTCTGCCATGTGACAATCAGCCTTGGGATATAGAAGAGGTCAGATGGGATCTAAATGCCATTTTCTTTCCTACTCATAGATCATCACTATTATGGGATTGTTCATACAACACTATTTGCGTCTGCTGTCTTTAATTATTGCAAATTTCCAGTGTCTTTCTCTGCTTCCATCAAGTTCTTCCAACACTCGTCTTATTGTATATTGCTTACACTTCACATAAATTAACAC